>QKQZ01000818.1:0-10262 GCA_003595255.1 Solenopsis fugax | reverse complement strand
GGCGGCGGCGGCGGCTGCGGCGGCTGCCAGCTTCGCGGCTCTCTCTCGCCTCGTGAACCGCGATATATTCTTCCTCGTACGCACTGCGAAAAAGTATTTGCGAAAGCGCGTAAGAGCTCTTCGCGTGCGGAACCCGCGGACGCGCATGTCAGTGTTAAGCGTTTGTATATCGAGTGAACTGTCTCATCAAAGTGTGCCGGTTATTGTCGCACCCTGGTGCATCCTGGAGTATCCGAGTCTTTAACTCTAGTGCTTCAACCTTACCGAAAATGATCACCAAGCCTTCATCGTCGTCGTCATCGTCATTGCTGTCATCGTTGCTTTTCCGCTGCACGCGATTGGTGCTGTGATCTGAAAATCTGAATCATACGATCTTTTCTGGAAAGCCGCCTCTCTCTCTCTCTCCGATCGAAGGTGCTCTCCCTTTGGCCCTTTGATTCCGGAGCTCAACGGTCTTCTTTGGAACGTGGATTGGTCTCCGTTAGTGCGTGGTAAGCGCGCCCAAAAAGACGGGCGCCCGTTTCATGAGGACGATCGACTCGCGCGATGGCTCCTTTCTCCCTGTCCTTTCTCCTTCCGGAAACCTTGTTCTTCGACCATTATTGCATTTTGTTCTATTCTTTTTAGATTTCTTTGCTCGGTACATTTAGAAATCATTTTCCAAAAACGCAGAAATGATTCTTTTCCTTTTTAGAATAGTGCATTTCCCCATTTGACACTACAAACGCTTCGAAGCATTTTTTGATCGATCAATTCATAAAATTTATTGCTCTGATTGGTTAATTGAATGCCCTTTATCATGAGTTATAACTATTAATAATCTATTAGATTGAAAACAAAAGATACATTGGCCAGCAAATTATAATGACGATCATTTAGATCGTTCTTCAGAGTTCGCTTCCTTAACGCGCGTGATGGCTTTCCTCATTGTTCTTTCCTCCGAGAGACCTTGAAGCATTAGCGTGCGCTGGCGACGAGAGGGGGATGCTAAAATCTGCATTTGCACTGTTCTGGATCATTATGTGAGGGAAATAATTGGAAACATGATGGATACATTGTTGATAATGCCAAATAAACATTTTACGATAAGCATTTTTAAAAAAGTGCAATAATGTAGTTGATAGTAGTAATACGAACTAAGTGCGTAATCTCGAAGCACTGTTATTGTCAGTCAGACTACGACCAAGACACAACTATATAACAAGAAAAAAACAATTACTCTATGATAATTTTTAAATAATTTTATCCTGTGTCTTTTATGTATAACAAGAAATTGTAATTTTAATCGTTTTTATAAGAAGATTCTGGTCTATGTATTGTATACACGAATTTCCAGATCTTTGTAAAGCCATCTTTGATGCGCCGTTCTCGTGCCAGACGACGGTTTGACGCCATAGAGAGCGATACATAATCGAGACGAGCCGAGCATTCGCGTGTCTCCATTATAAACTTGCATTCACAATTACATTTTAAAGTAAATTAACATTTTGGCCGGTATTCATAGTCGATTCTTATTTCAAGATCATCTTAAGTAATGTCTTAAGACGCTGATACGGCTCTCAGATTGGTTGATGGCGTCTTAAGATGATACTTAAGACGATCTTAAATATAAGAACGGACTATGAATACCGGCCAAAATGTCGTGACACTAACTGAATTTATTTATTTAGAAAATACTGCAGCTATATTTGAGCGAATTACACGTCGCGCCGTATCGATAAAATAAGAAAATAAAACAACCGAGCTTGAAAGTTATATCTATTTTCTGTTAGACTTTTGTGAAGTTAATTAAGAGCCATGTGTGGTATTTGTTATTAAATAAGATTTGATTATTGCATAACGTGTGATCAAGGAACGATTCGAATTTAGGGTACAGACAAGGACAAGATGTCAAACGGCGCTCAGCAACAGCAGCATGCGAATTACGCAGAAACGCATACTTCGGCACATGCGGCATTGCAGCAGCACATGGCCCAGCAGGCCGCTCAAGCGAGGCTGGCTGGACCCGGACCTCATGCGGCCCCGCAGCCACCAAATCCCACGTTCACTTTGCCAGACGACGGACTGGGTTACGACGATGGAGTAAGAGTGCTACGTTCTATCGGAACATGGTAAATGGTTTTTTCCCTTTCTTTTTGGAGTATTATGTTCCAGAAGCAAGATCTTTCGCTGAAAACATTCTTGAGATTGCCCGATTGCAATTTTTAATACCTGGCGATTTACGATCTTCACAGATGTCAGCGATAGAAGAGAAATATTAGAGTGCAAAAAAAAAAAGAAATATTTCTCAAAGCGTTTCCTATAATTTTCACAACATTAAAATCTTATTTTACATTTTAAAGCTATGCGATCGATTATTTTTCTCGTTGGATTCCGTATAATTATATTTTTATTAGTTTCCAAAACAAAAGATATTGCAACATGATAGTCATTGATTATTATTTCGCAGGTCGTCGGATTATTCTGCCGCAATGCGGCCTAGCATGATGCCGGCATTTCCTGGAGCAGACCAACAGTTTGCAAGAAGTGCACCGGCGATAAATCAACCATTACGGACGACGACGGCGAACAGCGTGAGTGTTCGCCCGGGTTCTGTTTCGAAAGCGACGAATACTGGCGAACCGACGACGAAGGCATTTGCCTGTACTGTATGCGGTAAGGGGCTCGCCCGTAAGGATAAACTCGTCATACACATGCGTATACATACCGGGGAGAAACCATATTCATGTGAGGTTTGCGGTAAGTGAGAAAATCATATTGGATATATTATATTGAAATTATTAAAAATCGCATCTCTTTGATTCACGGTATCTAAAAAGAAGCAATTGCATGAATAAAGAGCTTGATGCGTGTTGCAGGTAAAGCTTTTGCGCGTCGAGATAAATTGGTCATTCATATGAACAAACTCAGACATAGACCTGGTGTTTCGCCTCTTTCGGCGCCCACTACACCAAGATCTGATCAACATCAGCAGCAACAACAGCAGCAACAGCAGCAGCAACAACAGCAGCAAGCGCAACAGCAACAATCGTCTCGCCCAGAAAGTATTCATAAACTGAAGGAGGAGCCTGTGAGTTGGGCCTGCGAACTATGTGGGCGATCACTCGCTACCAGAGAGGAATGGACGCAACACGCTCGGTTAATATCTCTTTATTTTCGATATCTGTAAACCTAAATTTTAATTTAACGTTTTTATATTGATCTGATCAATTGCAGATCTCATTTGGAGGTAACTGTGCCGCCACAACACGCCGCTCCATATTTCCCAGGATCTGCCCCGCCACCACAATCCTACGCTGCCGAGAGGAATTTTTGCTTAATGTGTCGCGCCGACTTCACGGATAAGGCCGAGTTTATGTTCCATATACGTACGCATTGCGAACATGGGCAACCATCAGGCGGTAAACAAAGCGGCGGAGATGCCGCGACAGCCGAACTCATTGCCAGAGGACTCGTCGATCCTTCCGGATTATGCAGCTAGAATTACTCTCTTCCCTGTCACTACGTACCGTCGATTTGTGTCTTACCATAGTACAAGTTTTCTGCTCCACTTTGACCAGAAACTTTCGCATAGAGTGTCATGCATATTGTGATTGTAATGATATATATATATATATACATCAACTTATCGATAATAGATACACAGTAGCATATTCGTTAACGATAAATAATAGGCCTGTTCTTTTTTGCTGAACTGACTACACTAGTTCAGAGTTTATCCTTCTTGTTTTTACGTGAAGGGAAAAAGATGAACTGTGAACTAGTGCAGTCAGTTCAGCTAAAAAGAACAGGCCTAATAATAAATGGCAATGTTAGCATGGCATTCATTGAAGAATTAGGTTTTGATAATTCTGTGCAACTGTGATTATTTTCTAATATATTTTTATTCGAACCTTTCGCACATGACGGAAGTTTCATTTATGACTGAAGATGTCTCTAGAGATAAACGAATTTTATGTAATAAGTTTGATCTTTTCTTTACACGATTCAAAAACTACTGGAAAAGTTTATCTAATATTTTTCAACAAGGTAATAGTCTTGGCAAGCTGATTCAAGACAAGATATGAAAGAAGTAGCATTTTACGCACTTGTAGCAAATACATATCATCAGAGCAAAGTTACGTAAAAGAATTATTTTCAGGAATACTCTACTGTGTATCTTGAGGCGAACTCTACGTTATTGAGAAAAAGAAATTTTAGGTACTGTCACGATATTGTGTTACGATAAGAAAGTGCACTATTGTGTCGGTATTTAAAAGCTATTACTTAATAGTATACGTTCCTACATAGTTAGCATTTTGCTATTTGTAGGTACTAGTAGACCTATTCTGTAACTTTTTAATATAACGTGTAAGTTTTATTCACGCTATCAGAGTCGGGACTAGATTTTGGTATCCGAAGTAAAAGAGAAAAATACAATCTTTTATTAACAAAAAAAATTCTTTTTTACAATATGGCGTTTACCATGCCATATAAAATATAGTAAGGGATATAAATTAATTCGTGGTATTTTAATGTATCTATAACTGAAATTTGTTATATAGGAAAAGTATATATGTGAAACATAAGATTTTTTTCTTTTCATTTAAAGTAATACTCTTCGTACTCTTCTAATCTCAAAATTATTACAATTATTCTTTTAAAATTTATATCCTTATACATATTTTATTTTTGATTGAAAGGATTTTCATAGTTGACAACAATCTTTTACATGATATTAAGAAATGTTAAATAATTTTTTTGTTAACTTTATACTAGAATTTTCATACGAAACCATTGTTATATCACAATAGATAAAAACCATATTTGACTAACTAAACTCTAAGTTTGGATAAGATTCAATTAAAGAGTAATTATGAATTAGTTTTAAAATGTCTAAAATAGAAACTGACTTTATATTAGGAAGTATTGATATTGCATGCTGTTTGAATCTCAAAATTTTGAAAGAAATTTTAATTGCATTTAGATCATTTACATATTTTAAATTTATATTGCCATTTCTATGTCTGTTTAAATATTCTAAATAAAGCAAGTGCCTCGTTTGCCTCATTCTAGTTCCGGCTCTCTACAATATAGATACAATAATTATTCAGTTGTGCTTAAATTCTTTTAAAATTTAGCATTATTTGTTGATTGTTTATATTTTGTTTGATTAATGATTATATTAATGACTATATTTTATATAAGAAATATGTTATATTGGAACATGACCAATATAAAAATCTTATTAAAGTTTTATTAAAAATAAAAATGTTAGACTCTCGAAATTGTCAAAAATAGAATTTTACAGGGCTAATGAGAGTAAACGCGTGGTAATTGATGCGCAATAAATTCCTTTTATTCAAAAATTATTTTTATATGAACGTTTCGGTCCCACTTCGGACCATCCTCAGCATAACAATTATTCTCCAGATAATAATGTCCTTAACATGATCGAAGAGTATCTCAAAATTCTTTACCTTTATTAAAAATGTTTTACTAAAAATCTTGACTAAAGAATATAGCAAGATAGGAGTGTAATAGTTATATCATTATGTCTATATAGCGTGAATAAAGCCTAAAAGTAACTATAGTTGCATAAAGCATACACATACAAAAACCGATTAATGATATATACAGGATACCATATTGTTGCATTATTTAAATTAGAATTAGATAAATCTAAAGGCTACGGTCTACTTAACACTTCAAATGCTTCGAAGCATTCTTTGATTGATCAATTTGCAAAATTCTTTGTTTCGATTGGTTAATCGAACGCTTTGAAGCATTTGTAGCGTCAAGTGGACCGCAATCTTAAATAGTTACACTTAAAAAGTTACAAAATGGGCCTGCAGTAGTATGTACTCTCTGATGTACAGGTTTGTTCTCAATGCTATTATATTTTTTTTATATGTATATGTATGTTTTAAATTGCAACGTTATAATTTAGAGAATTTATTATTTTGATAGCATACCGTTTTTTTTTATCTAGATTTTAATCTTAATGAGAAAATAACTTGTGCCGTCGTTTACGGATCTGTCTAATTTGGAAAATTAATTATGCTTGATACAAAATGACTAAATTTATAGAATGATTCATCTAATGTAAGTAGTTTAATTATTCTTTAACTATATTTCTATGCGAGAAAAGATCTGAAACTAAAATCGCGTGATTTTAAAGGAGACGTCTTATAGTTGGCTTATATTTTATATCAGAATAAACTTTCATAAATAGAATCAAGTTATAAAAAAAATTTTGAAAATGTAAACGAAAATTTAAAATTTTTCTTTTGGCGATATTATTCAAATTATCGAACTGGATGCATCATCTTTTATAATTCATTATATATTTTTACTATTTTCATTGTATTTGTCAAGTACTCGTTGACTGTTCTCTTACATATGTTACACGTTAAATCATCGTTATTTAGCGATTTGGATTATACCTTTTGCAAAACTTTATGAATTTCCAAAGACAGGGGATCGAATTTATTTTCAACTTGCATACCAAACGTGAATCGCTTATATATAAATATCGGTAATTTGTCATGTTTTTAAAAATAAAGCTTTCGCTAAAAAGTTTAATTAACGAATAATAATTTGAAGTGTTCTGAATTTCATCAATTTCTATTCACATTTCTCAAAGAATTTCTTGTAATAAGTAACTTTTCATAATATACAATAATATTATATATTTCATATAATATTATATTTGAAATAAACATTTAAATATTCGAAATCTTAATATTTATTATTAATTAATTTTTAGCGCAAAAAGAATTTTTAAATTGATGTTTCTTACTGCGATACGATTATTCTTTATTGTTACGATTATCCTTGGAATCTCAATTATCAGTACTTAATCAAGGACGTTCGAGGTTTATTCTTAGTTATTATGAATATGGAGAATGCAAAGAATTTCTCATATGATTAATCATGAATCATCTATATTTTATGTATTTTCCATTATGAAAAATATGAAGAGAGTTTCTACTTTTTAATTTGTCTTCTGTGTTATGCCTAGATTTCGGACAATGATTATATGCAAATCGGCAAATAATTTCGTTGTTTTATCGGGAAGGAAAAACATATACACCAATTAATGTATCTGTTATTCGCAACGGTAAATTAGCGACAATAATGTAGTTTTTGCTGGGAGCCGAGTACGCGCGTCAACATATTAGCAGAGACTCAGGCGTCTTAATTGTGGGTTTGCATTGTGAACAAACTATATCTTCCAGAAGAAGCCGATAGGATTCGCTTATTACAGCGCTTAAAGCTTCCTCTCTCGTCTCCTTAGAATAGTTCTCTAAGATAAGCCAGTAAAATGCGCTAAGAACGCGAGATTGCCGTGCCTCCTGCCTCACGTACAAATCCGCTTCCGAGTTGTTTTTCACTTCGACGGTCGCTTCATGGGACGACCGTGCCTCTGCGATGATATAAAAATCAAAAGTCGGAGCCTAACGCTGAGCGTATATTTTGTGTAATGTAACATTTACAACTATGTCACTAGAGGTATAATACGCGACAATAGCGATTGTCTTAGACGTCTTAGACTATCGTACGCCTGACGAGCAATTGCGGGAATGTCCCGAGTCTTTACCCGAACTTATATTTTTTAGCGTAGTGAGATTAGTGAATAGTCCTGCCGGCCGCGAAGCTAATTTTTTTTTATATTTACTTTACAACGCTCGTCTGCATCACGCGCGCCGTACTGTCTTTTTGCGCGCCTATTGAGACGAAAGTGCAATCACGTTTGAATCAAGGTTGCTTCTTGATTAGGGTCAATCACTGTTTGCAATTTAGGAGATATAAATAATTAACACTCGCCTACAAATCGATCACGATCAAGACTAACATTAGTAGCGTTCGATAGAGAACATTAGTAATTATATACTCGAGCCAGCATGCGGGAATAAAAAAAACGCCGATTACACGCTTTAATGTACCGTTCAATGTAAGCGTGAGAGTGTACGTAGGCATTTATAATTTACATTTCTTTACGAAGATTTTTTTTTTATACGAGCGAAAGAGAGAAAAAGAAAAGTTAAACGCGGTACGTAACGTTCCCGTGCGTTGAGGATTTGGAGGAACAGATGCAAGAATAGTGCCTTTTCTCTGGGACTTATTCACGCCATCGTCATCATTTTTGAAATTTCACGTGTTGGGGAGGCACACCGGCATAAATAAAATATAAGTTAGTTACTTAGATAAGACGGCGTTTATTTTCATTTTCGTCCTTCTGTTATTGAGGAGAGTGAACGTTCGATGCCACACTGCCTCTACAGCAGCTGTTTTAGACTACTTTTATACTGTTGATGTCATGCGCAGCTAATCAGAGTCTGTATATTACTGCCATAATTATATACGAAACGAAATGTATACTCAATATACCTTTATAAATAAAACACGACCGAAAAGAATAATGTCGCATTTATTGCCGTCGTGCTCGACGGATGTTGATCTCTTTGACGGATAAGATTTATTCGATAAAATCGTTAATGCGAATTTCGAATGACAATGTTGTAACGCGTTTTCTCGGGTGACAATGTCGGGGTGACCTGAAATATCGGAGCTGGAATTGCATTTCTTTCTGCCCACCTAAGGTTGCCGAGTTCCTTCGATGCAGGCCCGTTCGCCTTGCCGGATCGCGCCGCGCCCGTGTTACGACCAGCAATAATAATGGCTAGCGAACCGGCTCGACTTCGTCGCATTTTTATTTCCTCGCCCTTGCCGAGACCCCTGCCTCCTCGCGCGCACGATGGCGTGGCGCATTCGCATTATCACTCGCGGGCCTGGATAATAAGGTAATCGCTCCTTTGTCCCTCCTTTCTTCCGTTTCTGCCGGTAATTCACCGTCGTCTTTTATGGAACGAGACACGACGAAGCGCTATTTTTATGGTACGTTATAGCGGATAATCATATGCATTTAAGTGTATACGTACTAACTTCAAATTAATTCAATAAAGAATGTTTTTATTAAAATATTAGTAAATAAAAATCAATAGTTTAAATAAAATATTCTGAATAAGAAATAGTTAAAATATCTTATTTGTCCCCTTTTTATGTATTTTTTAATTATGTATATAGAGTTCTTACACATTAATTTTTTAAATATTAATAATTATTTTACGTTACTCGTCGCTTAATTTGAACTTTAAATTACTCGTAAAATGAAAAAGAAAGAAACCTGTCTTTTAATTCGTTAATATGAAAAATATTTTTATTATTAAATTCAAACTTATTTTGTTGCAATACTTGTATTAAATAAATTTAAATACAATTGTGAGTTAAATCTAGACGTATGATTGAATACGCTGTACCTTTAGTAGAGTGTTTCTCGTGCAAATATATGTATATCGGGCGTATCCCACATTTCCTTCGGTATCGTGGGATTCTCAATTGCAACACCATGGAGAACGCAAAGGTTACCGGATGAAAGTAAGCCGACCCCATGGAGCATGTGATTGTGCTTGCATTTGTACGGGAAATTGCTATGCAAGGCACATCGGACATTGCACTCGCGAGCGAGATGAAAACCATTCGATTCTGTGCAGTTTCGACACAACGATGGAATGATATTGAACTTGTTCTTTAAAGAATCTCTTATGAGAATAAACTTTACGAACAACGTTTTGACAATGGATCATTGATAATTAATATAAAAAAAGATCTAATTGTAACAATACGCAAGCCCGTTGAGTTTGGAATTAATTTGATATGTGAAATAAAAATGAAAATAAAATTACAACTGAAAGAAAAATTTGTCGAAAAACTAAAACATTTAGTCCGATACATTCAATTAAATATTGAGTTGGTTTAGTTAATTCTTAAAAAATTTTAATGGTTGAATAATTAAACTATACTCTTTTAGTGCAACTAAATAATTGTTGAATCAATCCAATGTTTAGTTGCACGTATCGGATTAAATATTTTAGTTTTTTAACAAATTTATTTTCTAAATGTATTATTTTGAAAGAAACGATACTTTTTCACACATAAAATTTTCTGTTATTTTTAATTTTTTAACACTCAACCACATTTTTACTTCGAAACTTGGATTTTCTTTTTTAATTCGGCGGATTCGTTACCATTTTTCACATCGTAAACTCGCGCGCCACTCAACTTTTGCTGAACGTATAAGAAAAGCCGTCGGGGGTCCGATTGAAGTTGAGCTTTCCCGGAGGATAAAAATTTCGAGGCGCCGTGGCTGGTGTCGTTATCGCGTTGTATTGCGGCGCGACGGGACGAAGTTGAGCCAGTTGAGACTGATAGCGCGGCCG
>QKQZ01000814.1:0-18571 GCA_003595255.1 Solenopsis fugax | reverse complement strand
AATAATACTTGATAAATTAAGTTATCGATAGCTACGGCGTATATACCGCAGTTACCCTATGTCATTTCTTATGAACAAACACCAAAAAATTACAAATAGGTGCTTCCAAAACACATTTCTTGTTATATTATCCACTCTTGTGAATAGATTGAAATAAAATTACCACAGGGTATATATTCTATATACGTTTTTTATTCTTTTCATAACACTAGTTGTCGGTGTCGTTGCGCAGCTATTTTACATGTAAAAAAAATAACTACCGTTAAGAACAGAAAGCGTGTACAGAATACATATCCCAATCATTAATTATTATCTAAATTTTTTAATGAATTAAACGCGTAGTTTGTCATTTGTCATTAACTTGAAAAAATTGATAATTTATCTTACCTACTTCATCATCTTATCTCCCTTTCCTCTATCTGTTACATAAATTGTTACAACTGCCGAATGACGACACAACGGTTTTTTTAGACTGTCATTTTTCTCTTTTTTACGTATAATACATTAACATTGTATAATAATATAATAATTCTTATAAAGTAGCAAGATTTATTTGCGTGTTTGTGTCAAATTGAATTATCGAATTTTATGAAATATATTCGATTTTGCATAATACTAATTTATTGTGGCAATTTTTTTTTGTCTGTGGAATGTTTTGTCTGAAAGTTATGAAATCGATTCGACGCATTTAATGACTAGAGTTTTACAAATTTGGTCGGTAAGACTCTATCGACCGCAGTTATTTTACGCGCGCGTGAATACACATTTTCGTTAGCAATAATAATTTGTGAAACGCCGATGTTCTATAGCTTCACGTAGTAAATCCAGAAACTGCGTGTTACATTTGCCGCTAATTAAATAATCAATTCTTTCCTGTAAACGACAATGGATGCATAATACCAAATATCGCTCAGATATTATAGTTTTCGTTAGAATTATCGCAACTGGTAGACCATGTTCGATCCATAAAGGGCGTCCAGAGATGCGCTTGCGCTTTCCGAAGATTAGCACCTGCGCTTTAGAAGTCGTGCACGAGCCGAGTCTTCGACGCGTTTTGTTTGCTCCCTAGTCTCTCGGACAGGATCAACAACGGTGAGCTATGAAGGTGTCCTGAAAATATCGACTCTTTACTGAGATGAGCCTCCTGTCTTTTAAGCCGGTTAGACATATGTTAGTTTCTGGAAGAGGAACTCCATGAAAGCCTGAATTTACTCCTGGACAAGGTCTGATCTCTCTCAAAGTAATTTTTTATTGATAATGTAATAATTTTTTAAGGTAATAATACTTGATTCAGAATTTCGAACATATAATAAATCTTATATCACTATTGACGTATGAAAATGTGTTTACGCAAATATAACTCTGAAATCACAATATTTAATTAAGTTAGTTTAAAAATTTTACTTTAAACATTTATAAAAAGTTTTTCAATATATTAAGAAACATCTTTCTTAATATAAAGATTAATGCAGAATAAAATTTGAGAACGAAAATAGTCTAACAATTAATAACTATATTTGTAAACTATTGCAGTTAAAAAACAGTTATAGTATATTATATTACATAAAAGTTTTGTACGTTTATAGATGACATTTGACGTGATTCGATTTACGAATATACTATTCTTCCTCCTTTGGAGCTGTGGTAAAATAAGATGTTACAATGTTCCTTGCACGTTCAATACTATGTGCATGTGTTGGGTTCAGGATGACGATGACGATTTTACGAAGATGGATATCAGTTGTATGGGAGTTCCATTCGCACGATTTCCTGGTATGCAAAAAGAGTTTAATGACACGAATATTAAATGATTAAAATTACTTTTTTTATGTTAATTATAAGGGTTTTCGTTAACTATTTTGTTATAACACTAAACACACAATGTGCTCTTTTTTTCATTATAATAGTGACACAATTACATGTACAATAACGAAACTGAATGTTTGGACACAGAATATAAAATTTTATTTTATGCTCAAATTCAATTATAATTTTTTAAAGTCTCAATTGAAAATGAAAACCCTTGATGCATTTTCATCAAAAATATGCTTTTGATTTATAGCATAAAAATATTGTGTGTCCGAACAATTAGTTTCGTGAGTGTATATATAATTATTTTGCTCTTTTAATATTATTCTTCTACAATTTGACTATCTTTTACACATACACATTTTCGGACTTAAGTAAAAATAGAGAAAGATAGAAATAAAATTAAAAAATCGGTGCTTTGTTTATTTAAATACATTTTTCTATCTGATTTTGTTAATAACAACTGAATTTTTTCGGTTTGAATACAAGTTTATTTTTGATGAAAATATATCACTGGGAAAGGTTTTCTATCCCTAAAAAATTATATTTTGTGAATTTACAGCATAAAATAAACTAATATCCGGACAATTATTTCCGCGCGCGTGTGAATATACATATATACATAAATTTCAAAATATAAATAACCAAATTAAATAAAATTCATACGAAAACATTTTAGACGTATCCGTGAGTTATGTGGCGCAGCTAGATATTGCTGGATCCGGAATACAAGTGCTGGACAATGACGCGCTTGCAAGTTCCGCAGGTGTCGAAGCTCTAGGATTGGTGAGCAATCGATTATCCAGCATAGGTGACAAGTCTCTGCTGTAAGTTTATTTTTATTTTTCTCATCTTTCTTTTAAGTAATAATTTATATTTTTTACATAATAAGTTGACTATGTGTAAATAATCGTGTTTTGTTTTGAGTATACTAATTTTTGTTTAGATAAATTTGTTAAATCATAAATACATTCATATATGTGCAAATTTAATTTATTGCAATTTCTTATGCAATTATTCTGGAGAATAATAAAAGATTAATACATTTTAATGTCTTTTTTCATAAGAGGTGTTACGGACAGTCTACGTTCACTGGATTTGAGCTACAACTCCCTTGAGGATGTGCCTTTCAAGGTTTTTCGCGATTTAAGGAAATTAAATTGGCTCAATATGCACAGGTACGTGAGAAACTTGAATTTTCTATAAAATATAAGGTCCGGCTTGTTATTGTAATAACACATTAAAATAAATTAACATAAGGGCCAAAAACGAGTTTTACTCAATGTGATGAAAAATTCGTTAGGATAACTCAAGTATTTTAATTGCAAATTAAATAAGATAATCTCAAAGATTATCACAAAGTAAAAAGTAATCTAGCCAGTACAAAGGAGACATCGATTCAAAATGTTGAATTTGACACCATTGATAATTACCATCGATATTAGACTGATATAGCATCAAGTTACTGATAGTGTCAAGTTTAGTGTTTTGAATCGCTCACTTTTTTGCAGCTTGCTTTTTTCACTTTTGATAACTTTGGTTAATTTACAATTTGAAATCACTTGAGTCGTCCTAAGTTTTTAACCATGCTGAGCATGAAACTCGTTTTAGCTATTAATTTATTTCAATTTGTTATTAAATTTTCTAGTTTATTAATCAAATGAAGAATCACTTTGATCAGATTTAGTTTTTTCCTTCATTATATTCTTATTTATTAAATTTATTATCTAGTTTATAACAAAATCGTTATTTTAAAGATAGTATTTTTTTCAATTATTATTCATAAAGAAAGTAGAGGAAGATCTAATACCGATATACTATTTTATCTTTAGATTACATTTTTTAAACAAAAACTAAAAATAAAATGCAGATTTAATAATACCGTTTTGAATTTTGCAATAATTAAGTTTCATGTAAGGTAAGCAAAAATAAGGGTCTGAAAAATATGCCCCAAAACCAATATAGTAAGCAATCATGCTACAGTTTTCTTTCCCTTGCCTTTCACATGAATTATATTGTATAAAATACTTAAAAGTTGAATGTGAAAATTCCTAAAAGTTTTTCACATTGATGTAAAACGTTTTTTGTTAATAGATAGTTTTCCTAATAAATTATGTTTTTTTATTCTGTTTTATATACAGTTATTATCTAATTTTTAGTATCTCATAAAATTTGTCTCATCATATAAGTGTGTCTATTTACGTTGCACCCCGATTTTAATTTAACCCCGCATTTTGAAAAAAAATAAAAAAGAGAAAGTATAATAAACAAAATAGTCTTAGGACATTAATCTTTCTCGTATAAATAAAATAATCTAATATTATTGACAATATGCTCACTATAATTTAAACTATTCAATTTTAAAATAAAATTGTATAAATTTTATTCTCGTTTTTAAAGAATTCGTTTTTAGTGGATTTCATATAGAAAAAGCTAAAGATATATGGATTCTTACTTCTTTAATTATCTAAGATCTAAGTATATTTTTAGTATTAATAAAGTTTAATTTTTGAGAAATAAGGAAATTCCGCTTTGGGAAACCTGTATATTGGTGACTTTTTTCTATTACTTCCATTATAATAATTGTGTATTATTCTCACAACAATATGAATTCTTTTATTTCTACTACATTATTATTGTTGAAGTTTAATATTCTAAGAAAAATTACATACAACAAGAGTAACATTTGATAAGAAACTATTTAAATGTATAAATATCTCAATTTTGAAATTTATTAATTAATAGTAATCACTTAACATCGTTGGATGGCGACTGGGGCCGTACCAAAGAAACTCTAACGAACGCATTCTTCGGTGATAACTCGATCACTGAAGTACCTAGAATTTTTTCGAGTTTCGCCACCCTAGTATGGCTGAATCTAGATAGTAACAACATTGAGGAGCTCTTTAAAGATTGCTTGCCACCAAACATGCACACCTTGAGCATCAATAATAACCTCTTGAAAGAATTTCCACAAGCTTTGGGAACTCTGAAAGAACTAACTTGGCTGTATATGAGAGGAAATGATCTCAGGTATCTCGAACTGCCAGACTTCCGCAGTTCCAATTTGGAGCTCATTGATGTCAGCGAGAATTCTATAGAATGGATAAAGACACCCATTCTAAGCAATCACACTGTTAAGGTCAGAGACTTTAATCTAGCCGGAAACAAACTGATTTCGTTGCCAGGTAGAATGTTCGATCGTCTCGATACCAGACGAATTCACTTGTCATCGAACAGTATCAGAAACGTTGACAAGGATGCATTTCGCGGTTTGGAAGATATTCTCGAATATTTGAACTTGGAGAATAATGATTTGCTAATGGTACCAATCGCTGTCAGCCAGTTGAGGATGTTATCGTATCTTTATTTGGCTAACAATGAGATTAGAAATATTTCCGGTGAGGCCTTTCAAGAATTCGCGGAGCATCTAAAGGCCCTCTCACTTGCAACCAACAGTCTAGATGCAGTACCTGTAGCGGCTTTATCCAGGTATTTTTAATATTTATAAGATAAAAGTTCTTTGTTCTTGAATCTTGACAATCATGAGAAAAGATTTTTTACAACAATTCATTTCCAAGAATCAATAAAATTTATTGTATCTTATTCGAGAAAAAAACAATATCTTAAATTTAAAAGTTTTGGAGCATATTTGTTAACAAATTTATGTTTCTGCAATAAGCCTCTCATTATAAGTTCTAGAAATAAAAAAGTTTAAAATTATATAATGAGTTTTATAAAAGCTTTAGCAAATTAAAAAAATATATAGACTTTATTTAATAAAATTAATTAATTTTGATTAAATCCAAGTTATAGCACATAATTACACAAAAATACAAAAGTCTAAAATATAAAAAAATTGACCCATTTTTATTATTGAAGAAATCAATTCATTATACATATGTATAAGTTATATAAAAGGCAAAAGCAAATAGCTACTTATTTTCTTGAATTATAATCGCGTGTGTGAATAAGTTTCGTATTATATATAGATTTTAAAGGTCAAAATAAATCACATAGCACGGATGACGAGTTAATGATATGAGATCCTAATAGCGGAAAGAAAGTTTGCAACGTATGCAACGTATCTGACGATCAGTTTTCGAAACAGATGCCAGAGGCTATTGCACCTGAATCTCGGTTACAACAAGATCTCCCACGTCGAGCCAGGCGACTTCGAGTGGGCCGAGGACCTTGAGATCTTATTGCTCAGAAACAATATCCTGACGAAACTGAAAGCTGAAACTTTCAAAGGAGCCGGTACGTCGCCTGTATAATTTTGGTTACGAAAGTATATTGTCTGAAATGATCGCTATTTGTCACGAAGTGTCAATACAGATTAAATCGCGTTATTTATACGCTATCAAAGTGGAACTTTTTTTCCAAATGTTATAATTAGATGTATGCGAATTTGTCTTTAATGGAGCTTTCTCTTAGGTAAACTAAAGGAGCTCAGCCTGTCCTTCAATCATTTGACGGAACTCGACGACGACTGTTTCGTTGGTCTCGAGGAGAGCCTAGACATTCTGGAGTTGAGCTTCGCCTTCGCTACAGATGTCTTTCCTCAGCGTGCACTTAGGCCACTCTCGAATCTGCGATGGCTGGTTTTAGATAACAACAACTTCCAGACAATCGAGGCGACAGCCTTTTATTCTTTTCAACAACTTCGTTACGTTAACATGGAATCGAACAGACTGCATTACTTGCCCGAAAGAATATTTCTTTCGAGCGTGCATCCGGAGTTAAGAGACGTCAAACTCGGATATAACTTCCTCGAGGCAATACCAGAATCAAGTTTCCACAATCTGACCGAGTTGCTGTCTCTCGATCTAACCGGTAATCGAATAAAAGTCTTGGCGTCCGACTCCATAGTAGATTGTCCAAAGCTGGTGACCATATCGCTGGCTTACAATCGTATACATAAGATGGAGAGGAACGCGTTATACGGTTTGTCCAGCTTGCGTTTCCTCCACTTGGAGTTCAATAAGTTGACCGTGTTGGACTTGGCCGCTATCTCGGAGATCGGTGGCTCTGACTTTGCCCTAAACGTTTCCTACAATGCGATTGCGCTCGTCGATTCGGGATCTACGATGAACAATCTCACCAGATTGGATCTTGGATTCAATAATATCAGTCACTTATCGGCGGATACGTTTTATGGAACGCCCGATTTGAAAAATTTATATTTACAGAACAACTATCTCTCTACAATTGATCCTGGTAAGAATATATGATCGTTTTCTTTATTTTCCTTTTTTTATATATAAAAACCGATTTTCAGCAGTTTTAAGTTTTTTTATTCAAAGATGCAATGTACTTAAAGTTGAGTTTTAAACTACAAAAACTGACGTTCCTTTGATTCACAAATAACAAAGTTTTCAAGCAACTATAATTTTCATTGTTTTTCAGGGACATTTGCATTCCCACATTTGGAAACTTTGGACCTAAGCAACAACAAGATAGACACGTTGCGCAAACAATCCTTCCACGGTTTGGAGTCCCTTCAGTTGCTGAACCTCGGCGGAAACGAATTAACGCAATTGTCGACGGAACAGTTCAGGAATCTAAAAAGCCTGAGGATCCTGAATCTCTCTTATAATAAGATCCGTTCGTTGCCGAAAGATGTTTTCGAAGGCACCAGATTAGAAATTCTCGATCTAAGCCACAACAAATTCACCGTTGTGCCCTCGTCGTCGTTCTTGGAAGTCGGGTATACGCTGAGAGATCTCAACATGGCGGAAAATTTCCTGGATCATCTTGACTCGACAGCTTTCCCGACTTCTCAGCTAGTATCTCTGAATCTGGCGCAAAATCGTCTGACAATTTTGCCAGATAATTCGTTCGTTTCGTTGGGGAAATTACTGAGCTTGAACGTGTCTCAGAACATTCTCCAGGCAAACTTTAAAGAGCTGTTTCATTACTTACCAGATCTCAGACATCTTTACCTAGCTAGTTGCGGACTTAGGAGCGTACCACTACTGCCATTAACGAATTTAAATATCTTGGATTTATCCTTTAACAATGTTGATGAGACTACTGATAAGCAGTTTCAATACCTGGAAGGTTTGAAGATTCTTTTATTGGTAAATAACTCGTTGACATTGATGCCCGGTGTCAGATTGAGCCTTTTGAGGGAGCTCGATGTTTCTGGCAATCCTATCGAGGTTAGTTAAAATTAAAGTAATCAAGAAAAGCATACTTTTCTTTTCTTTTAAATTTTCCTGGAGGAAAGATTGAGGATATTAGTAACTCGTCAAATAATTTTGCAGGAACTGACGAAAGAGAGCTTTTCGGGTTGTCCGAGATTAGAAAAATTGAACTTAAGAAACTTAAATCGAACCAGGTCAGTAGACAAGGATTGTCTGCAATCTTTGAAATACTTAAAACACCTGCGAATCCAAACGTGGCCGCAGGCTGATGGGTTTCACCTACGTCAGTTACTGTCCGGCTTACCGCTTCGAAAAGTCGAGATTCAAGTGACGGAGCACCTGCTAAAGCATCAGATACAAAATGTCTTCACAAAACAATTGAGAGAACTGACGATCACTGGAAACGATCTTGAATGGATATCGTCCGAGGCATTTTCCACTATCGAAGGCGGAGAATTGATATTGAGAATTAAAGATACGCACGTTCAACGACTACAGTCGGATATTTTTCTATCGTTGACGAAGAGATTGTCGCAGCTTACCTTGGACCTAAGAAACAATCATATCAACGAATTAAGTCCGTCGATAATTTATGGAAATCTTTCCTGGGAAACTGTGGGGACCAACATGGTGGCTGGTAATGTTTGCAATATATAACAGAAATATAAATATATATTTAATAAAATAATTGAATTTTTGTAATGTTTACATCTTTTATAGAATTAAAATTTTGAAGTTATATTAGTAATAGTAATTAAGAGTATACTCTAGTCTAGAAATCAAAAAAGTTGGGTCTTGAATCTATTTTGGGGAATCGTGATCTTCATTTGATGTATGCTCTATGACTTTGACATTGTTCCGAGAAGTAGTAATCGATTAAAAATCTAAGTGGAACCTGGATCTTTGGCATAGAAAGTAGGCGCATAACTCTTACATCTCAATTATCACAAATTACACATGTACATATTTAATATACATTTATTAATTTTGGCTTAATGTTTATTTAATTTTTCACATTTTTCAAGTTGGCTGACATGATGTCTCAGAAACTACTGAAGCTATTGGTTTCAACTTTTACGTTACATATATAAAATACATGTCTGTTTATCACCCGAACTAGAATTCATGAAAAAATATTACAAATTATTAAAATTTTACATTTCAAAAGTTGAAGTAGCTTGTAATATAGTGTGTAATATATAAATTAATAAAAATATAAAATGAAACTGAAGATGAAGATAATTAAAGTATAACAAACTAAGCTGAATGGAATTGCTGATTTATAAAAACGAATTCCATTACACAAGAAATATACAGACGTTTCGCTGGTTTTGACTTATCGCGAAGTCATCATTGGTAACAGTTGTCATGATGATTAATTAGAGGTGAGAAGTAATTTTGCAATCAACCTCGTGGGCTCGTCACCAAGAGCTTTCGCATATCAGAGCTCCAAAAATTCGCGAGGCAGGCGACATGTATTAAATTGCGTCATAAATGTTATAACAAATCTATGTAGAAAAATTATAATACTCTTTGACGATAATAAATCAAAGATCTTTTGGTCAATATGTAAAAGAAGGAAAAAGAAATTTCTAAAATTATAAGACATTAAAAATTAATAAATTCATTTATATTACAAATTGAGATAATGAATATAGCATTACTGGTCGAAAGCAGTTCTGCTCAATAATTTTTTCTAAATGAATTTATAAACATTTACAAGATTCCCCCAAATTGCACGCCGCAATTTTGCCGAAGTTAAAACACAGCTTTAAAGAAGAATCCGAATGTAATATCACGAAATTAAATTGCTAATTAATTTGATTATTTATTTAATGCTTGTACGCATCTCTACTATCCCCCCTAATCTCGAAGAATTGTAAAAAATTATTGCGAGAAATATTACCTTGACCAGGGTCATTTATATTAATATAAAATACCTCATTATGACGAACCACAAACACCACCATAAGTTTTTTTTCATCTGTAATGTTGTGTTGACATCAGAAATGTTAAGAACCGCATAATCGGGCCAAGGAGATAAGTAGGAAAGGAAGCTAAGAGGATATAAGATAGGAGAGGGAGACGAAAACTCTCGGTGACGAGCCCATGAGAGACATTGACGAGTATAGGTCGATTGCGAAATTACTTCTCACTTCCAATTAATCATCATGTTACTGATGATGATTTCGTGACAAGTCGAAACATCTGTTCTTTTTTATAATAAAATTCGTTTTTATTAATCAGCAATTCTATTAGCTTTCTTGGCTTGTTATGCTCTAATTACTTTCGCTCATATTAGATTTTTAATTTTGTTAAATATTATTTATTATTTATTTGCAATTTCAAAAAATAAATAAAAATATTTAAATAAATAAAAAATAAACATACCGAATTTTATAAATATTTATAAATACATATAAGTAATATTTATAACTAAATATGTAACTAGATGTACAAAAATGTAAAAGTATATGTGCAGCAGCTTTTTCTAAATTGCCAAAAATGGATAAATTTTTTCACGTTCTAGACTAGAACATCCTCTCAACAAAATTTAAAGTCGTTAAAAAACTTGTGCTAACATATAAATGGTGATCTTTCCTCAGGTGGACTGCAAGTATCGGGCAATCCGCTCGAATGCGACTGCGAGATTGCATGGCTGAGTCTTTGGCTGCGCAGGTGGCTCAGAGAGTCTCGACAGATTCATACGGCGTCGCAATCAGACGCCAGACAACTCAGGACCATAGCTGGCCGAGCTGTATGTACGGAAACAACTCCGTCTTATTCCTCTGACAAAGTCCTGCTGACTCTGGGTACGCCGCACACCGCTTGCCAAGCGTCGGCCCTCAGCTCGGGAAATTACGAGCGGCTGGCGACTGCCTGGTTGGCCTTCGTCAAGTTCTTCATCCTCGTATTCATCGCCAATTAACTGCGAGTTTATATGAAATTTTCCTGGGCCTAGGTCTTCGAAATTCACAACGTGATCTTTTTTAATGTAAGATTTATCAATAAAAGTAGTTAAATAATTATAAAAAAACTCTTCTTTTTATTTTCATGATGAATACAAGAGACAGAAGACTGCTCTTCATACACTGTAAAAAAGTATGTAAAATTACATAATTTATAGTAAAAATATATAAAATTGAGCGTTTTTAAAAATTAGTACATTTATTTCTAATTGTCTAAATATATTTTCATATTAGAATGGAAAATTATAACAACAATTATATATTTTATGGTTTTTATGTAAATGTACATAATAGTATAAGTTTTTGTAATATTAGATATATAACATAATGATAATATCACATATATTTTATTTGTATTTTTATTGTACGTTCGTACATACATATAATTTAAAAATTATACGTCATTCGTTGGCGAATTATTACATAAATATTACAAATTTTTACTAATTTAACTTCAATTGTAAATTTATTTTTCAAACTGTTTAATTGTTATTAAAAAGAGTAATATTATTTGTAATATTACTCTTACGTATGTAAATATAGACCTTTTAAACTGGGTCCCAAAATTACCTACTATAATAGTTGTAATTTGACATTAAAATTGTTTTACAGTGTAGAGAAGAACAAAAGCGAAGAAGAAATAAGTATGGTATAAAAATAACGGCTATTCCAAGAATTTGTCTTTATTTACAAATGTAATTATCATGATTTCGCTTGTGCTTTATACAGATGGCGAGGGTAAAAATAAACGAGAATGGAAAAAAATTCTTAAAAAATAGGAATAAAGATGTAGACAGTAAGGTACTTGTGGGAGAAATACAGAATGGAAGAAAAAATTCGTAAAGAGGATAAAACTTGTCGACGCGCGATGATAATATACTTGTTGCTTGCGAATTGATGAACATTTTCAATAAAATTACTTTCCCTAAACTTCCTCGTCGCTTTTTTATTTTACAGTTTTGCGTACAGCAGAAAATTACTTCGTTACTGTTTTCTACTTTTACACGGGCGGCGCTTGCGTGTGCTGCAAACAGCCCTCGACATTCTCCGGCCAGTCGCAGACGTTCTCGTTAGGATTAAAGACCAGGTTAACAGGACAGGGCATGTGATGCTTGCGCTCGCCCTCGCACATATAGTACATCGTGCAATCATTCTTGTCCGCATGATAAGATATATGATTGTCTTCTTCGTCACATAGCACTTCGTTCGCTGAAAAATTCATTTTCACGATCAACTCTTTAATCATCTATCTTTTTCACAAATTTTATTAATTTTAGAGAAAATTTAGTCTCTTTTTTTCAAGGGACAGTTGCTGAATGCGTACCGGTCGCCTAAATCGTATCTCATCAATATTTTATATTTTTATTTATATTTTATATTTTTACTAATATGAGCAACATTTGGTGACAAAAATATAAAATAAAGGAGACGTGAATAATATANAACATTTGGTGACAAAAATATAAAATAAAGGAGACGTGAATAATATAGACAACAATTTAACAGATTGTCTGTTATTTTATGCGTGCTAATAACTTTAAGAAATAAGATATTCATAACTGATATTAATTTATGTAGCTGATAATAATGTAAACGTGCAATTTTATACTAAATTTTTTATTTTAATAAAAGGTTTTATTATATAATTATTATAAAAATTAAATCGATACTTTTATAAAATTTATCAAGTTTCTTAAATCGTACCGTCACAAATTTTATAAATGTTATTAATGTAAGATAAATAATAAGTGATAATAATAAAACTAACAATTAATATGAATAAAAACATGTTAATTGGAAAAATAAATTCAAGCCAGTTTTATTTCGATGTCATTATCTTTCCATTATTATTGCCATATATTAATTAATAAATATTGGATCTTTTTTGATAAATTTAATAAAAGTATTATTTAATAATTCCTTATATTTTTAATTATTTTAATTCATAAATTCGATACTTTGAAAGGCGATGGATTGTCTAAATTGTATTCTTCAATGTATGTTGCTAAAAGTTTATAATAAATTAATTTGTTGTTGGTGAAAGGTTAAATGTTATTGTAAGTACTTGAAATATCAAGCTACAATTTCCAACGTTCATTTGCATACAAATCAGTACTAAATGGGAAATATAACAAAAAATATCTTGAGTAGTACGCACTTGACAACTCTCTCCTACGATTCATATGTATAATAATGTGCACAGAGGAATATTACTTTTTTTTGTAAGATTTTATACATGTATGATATGTTTTATACATATCGATTTATACTTACGATCTTTAGTGGTGTACTTTCCACTTCTTAAGGTACTTTCGTAAGGGCCATCATATTCCAGCTTGACTTTGTAGCTTTGCAGTTCCTTCTTCATTGCTTTGATCAACGGATACTTTCCTGCTCCGCAAGAGCCTCTGAAGTCATCCATGTCAACTGACCAGATCATCACTCCTCCAAAGCCTTCTTCCTTAAGCCAAGTCATCTGTAAAAAGAGTATAGAAAATTCAAGAAATGCGTTAACACGAAATATGTATATCAACTAAAATATTAGATATTCTTTCTGTTAAAAAGTTCAAATGTATATGATGTACCTTGTTAATGAGACTTCTTTCATCGTCAAATCCGACCCATTGGTCATCTCTATACGCAAATGGTACTTGCTGCTCACTATCCCATACTAGAGTCGTATTGTCTTCGTTTAAGAAGCTACAAACCTATTTATAAAACATTCATTTACATTAAATTGAGCAACAATATAAAAAAATTGAGACGTCTTAATTATTCTCTATTCAAATAGATATCGATAAAAATTAACACACTTGCGTATGAAAAAATTTATTGCATACCTCATAGTAAGACAGAAATCCGGATTCATTGGTGAAATTTCCTGCCACTCCACCACCGGACGCTGGTGCACCAATGTCAAATTTATCCTTATCAACCAACGTAAAGGACCTACCATATGTCGGCATTCCGATCATGAGTTTTTCCTTTGGCGCTCCTTGCTTCATCCATTCTCGTGCGCTGTAATCCTAAAAAAAAATCCAATGAGAAAATTTTATAAAACCTTAAAAAAATTAAGATTATAGTATAATATGTAGACACTTTTATTTACCACTGTCAGCTTTTTCTGATAGCTGGTAGCACTTTCTAAGGGATACAATGGACTGTTGTGACCAACTTGTCTCTCCCACTGACCGTGGAAGTCATATGCCATCACGTTAATGAAGTCCAGGTACTTCGATATTTCGGGGACGTCGTATCTAAAAAATAAAGCTGCAATCATCTGATATGCTAAACATTTTTAAATTACATTAGGAAACAGGATAAAAGAATACTCTATCTAATTTTTAAATTGTAGAAAATATTATTCTCTTTTATATTATATTTGAGTAAATTTTTATCAACGTTAATTGCAATATTTGTGACATTCACCCCGCAGCAATGGCTTCAAAACTTGCAGGCACCGCGGCTGACAGGATTAACTTCGGTTGGTCGGAACTCTTTGCTTCGCCCTCGAAAGCCAGCCTGAGTTCCTTCAAAAGATTAACATAGGCCGCTCGATCATCAGCTCCTCTGCAAAAAAATAAGATTTTATGTTTACATATATTTTATTTCTAACAATATACAAGGCATACGTGAAGTAAAAAATACCTTGGGTATTCCCAGTCAACATCCAATCCGTCGAATTTATATTCTCGCAAGAAGTCAATAGCCTCATAGACGAATTGGTTCATTCGGAATGTGTTACTGGTGAGTTCTTTGAAAGGCGTCGAGCCGAATGCCCATCCTCCGATCGCAAGTAGAATCTGAAAACATCGTTGCGACATATAAATAATCACGTCCAATTTCAAAGAGCCGTTTGTTCAATAAGTGTTATTTATATCTTAACCCCGGAATGGATACGTGAATTTAACTACTGTTAGTAGGTGAATCCCAACCATTTTAAACGAAATATATTTTTGAACATATATGTATTATAATTAAATAATAGAGGAAAAGGTGGTATTATGGTCATTCATTTACATTTTATGCAAAAACTTTGTTAATCATTAATAATATAAATTAATTTAATAATCATTATTTTACATTGAAACTTAATGATATTCATTAAAATGTTGTCCAATATTTCTAAATTCAAAATTATGAAATATTTATTACATTGAATATTATTTATAAAAATATAACGAAATCGGAATCATAATGGATCGAAGAGAAACAGAGGTGGTAATTCGAATCACCACAAAAATAAATTTAAAAATTAGTTTTGTTTAAAAAAGATACAGTATTTTGTTTTAAATTATAAATTTTTAATTTTCCATGGTTTAGAATTTTCTTGCATTCAGAAACATTAGAAAGATAGCGAAATAAGAAATATTCGATTGTATGTAAATACATTCGTACGCTAATACGCTCAAGTTTAAAAAGAATGAGGAAGTATGTGTAATTAAATGTTTAAATGTACTAGGAAAGTTTCGAAAAGAGCTTGAAAGTAAAACTGCCTTATAACAAATGTTGGCTATTGTGTATGGCATATTAGCGCCATAACAGCAGACTACTAAACAAATGATTCCATAAGTTTATTAGAATTATTAGAATTTATCACATAATAACGGAAATAATACGAGTAGCCATAATACTTACGGCTCTCTCTCTCATAATACTACCTTCTACTCTAATTAATAAGGAAACTTTCCAATAATTTAAAGGAACATAATAATTAGAAAAAATAATTTTATTTGCTTTCTAAAACAATTTGATAACAAATATCTTAATCAATATACTCTTATGATAAAGTGTATCACATATTCAAATGAAGAAAGAGCCTATGCCAGTCAATTAGGATTTTAGTGCTCAAATAATTTACTAGATAAATTTCTATTCATTTACTAGTTCCACCAAACTGTCAGTTTTAAAACGCAGTTCTTAAGTAGAACCAGAAAATATTAAATTGCTAATCAATTTAATAATTTTAATGCAAACAAGCATCTATATGATCCCCCCCCCCCTCCATCACGAAAACTGTAAAAAATTTGTAAAAAATACCTTAATGTCTGGATTCTTATCACGAAGTGCGATCAGTCTCTGGTACATTTCAGCATCTTTATCACTTCCTTCGGTAAGTAGGTGATCCTTCAAAGTAGCGAATGCGTATACTACGTGAGTGCAGAGAGTAGGATCGATGTCTTCCGGATTGAATCGTCCCATTCCTGGTCTTTTATGAGACCAATTTGTCAGGTAACAAATGGTCTGCGCCTCTCTTTCTGCCAATTTATAAAAAGACTTTCACTGCGATGCAATTAATTTCTGATTATAAAAATTAGACTCGTGGTAGATTTAATCTTTCAATAAACTTAAATATCAAGGAAATAAACATACGTGCCTAGGAAATAGTTTACATAAGTTATAATAATAGTGATTTTATAATTTTAAAATTGTAGCGATTTGATTTGAAAAGATTACCTTGAATCGGAGTATTAATGACAAGCGTAGTCTTTTGAAGTTTCTTTGATTTGTTGAGAACCTCCGAAACTGAAATCTTGTAAGGCTCCGGTTTCTTTACAATCGTCTCTGTAATGGTAGTGGCAACTGCCGTCCAGTCGACGTCCTTGGCGGTGGAGCCTCGCGAAATACCCCTAAGTTCCTCCCTCATCGCACCGATCAGAGGATACCGAACATTTCCACCGCAAACAGTGCCGTTGAAGTCATCCATGTCGATTGTCCACACCATCGCACCTCCATAGCCCTTGCTCTTCAGCCAATGCATTTTATTCCTGACGGACTTCTCATCGTCGAATCCAACCCACTGATCATTGTACACCAGATAGGGTACCTTCATCTCGTCATCCCAAACGTAGGCGCCACCGTTATGCAGCATCTCGCAAATCTAACATTAAAAGATGATTAATTTTAATTAATTTTAATATCGATGCACTCGGAGAAAAAAAAATCGAACCAGCAACTATAAATTCATGAACAAATAGCACCTCGACTATGTACACAGAAAAAAATGACTATCAATTCATTGTTTCATATATAAACAAGAATATAAAATATTTTTGGAAGAATTTGATAATCTTGATCAGACATAATTTGCTTACATGAAGAAACAAAATTTCTTTATGTTGGCAAATTATGTCTCTTTGAGATTATAAATACTTCCAAGGAGATTTTATATTCTTGCTTATATATAAAACAATGAATTGTTGATTTGATACTAATTTTTTTCTGTGTATAAAGTTGTAATAAAAATAATAGTAAATTATAGGAACTAAGAAAATAAAGTAATATTAACAAGTTCTAGTAAATTATTGGGTAAACAGGGGTAATGCGGAAAGTGAGGAATCTCAATTATAAGAAGAATCCTTCTATATGTACTTCCGAGATAAATTTGAATTCGTCTAAAATGATTGGCATGATTGGCATGATACCTCATAATATGCGAGGAAACCAGACTCCTTGGTGTATTCTCCCGCCTTTCCGCCACCGCTAGCTGGAGAGTGTACGCGGAAGTTGGCAGAATTCGAAAGGGTGAAAGACCGGCCATACGTAGGCATGCCTATGATCAACTTTTCTTTCGGTGCACCCAGTTTGACCCACATGGTAGCCGCATTGTCGACGCTCAATTGTTTCTGCCATTCCGAATCCAATGACGAGGAATACAACGGGGCATTATGACCGGTTTCTCTCTCCCATTTCCCGTGGAAGTCGTAGGCCATGAGATTAATAAAATCCAGGTAACTAAGCGAATGAAAAGATACATTTTCAGGTAAATGCGTTCCTACATATTACGACTGAGATAAATGAAATTAATTCATTTATTCTAAAATAAAATATTATGCACTTTCCGCATAATACTGTATAAAAAATACTATCTCTGTATTATCATTGACAAATCTTCCTATTCCAACCCAAGTGGTATTTACTTAAAAATAAATATCTTAAATTTAATCCAACCTAAATGTATTTTTCTAAAAAAATGTATGAAATCTTTAAATTGCGCCAATTATAAAAATAACATATTACTCTTTGAAATAATTACTATACTACTTCTAACAAATAAAATGCAAGTGATACAATCTTTATTTTTTAAATAAAACCTAAGTGGTGATATCTTTAATTTTTTTTTAACATTTAATCCAATCTAAATGTATTTTTCCAAAAAAATGAATGAAATCTTTAAATTTCGCTCATTATAAAGAATATATTGCTCTTTGAAATAACTGCTGTACTACTTTTAACAAATAAAATGCAAGTGATAGTATCTTTATTTTTTAAATAAAACCCAAGTGATGGTATCTTTAATTTCTTTTTAAATTTAATTCAAGTGGTACTATCTGCGTATTTCCATTGAAAAATCTTTCTGTTCTAACCCAAGTGGATGTATTTAATTTAAAAAATTTTCAATGGAATATATAACATTTAATCAAGAATTGAAGAGAAAACAGAAATGAAAAAGTTTTATTAAAATAAAAAATTTTTAAACTACAAAAACTTGGCGCTNAAAAAGTTTTATTAAAATAAAAAATTTTTAAACTACAAAAACTTGGCGCTGCTAGATAAGAAAAACAATGAAAAAAATTTAATAGAAAGAATGCGATAAATGTAACACTTGTAAGATATGCGTTATAAAAGTAATTGCGCGAAGTA
>QKQZ01000810.1:0-38253 GCA_003595255.1 Solenopsis fugax | reverse complement strand
ACTCTGCATTGTTGGAGATGGAGACCAGTTCATTAATGCTGGCAATGCTACCACACGAAAATGGTGAGCAGATAGTCACTCTTACCAACTCACAGCATTTTCTGATTGGTCATTTCAACCTCCACTTTCAAGCGGGCCCCACTTTTTTGTGTTGCCGGAAACCACGATACTAGTTTCACTCCCGTGGCGTGCGTGAGAGCGAAGAGTACGAGGCGAGACAGAGGAAATTCGAAGAAAGAAATTTAGGAGAGAGGTAAGGAGAAGAAAAGGTGAAGGAAGAGAGAGAAACGGAGTGGAAAGGCGGAGGAGGATGGAGAAAGAGGGAACAAGGTTGGAGAAGAGTGGTAAGGTGGGAAGGGAAAGGGAGCGTACGGGGTATTAGATCTGTGGAAAAGAAAGAGAGAGATGGTGGAGGAAAGAGAGGGGAGGCTGTAGGGCAAGGAAAGATGGAAGAAGAGCTAGCATTGTTTAAGAAAAGTATAAAGATGCCATCGTCGGAGAAAGAGGGGTAGGGACTAATGATGATGGGGATGATAAAGAAATAGATGAAAGAGCTTAAGGGAAAGTGGGAGAAGATGGAGGAGAGAATGGAGGGTAGGATGATGGGAGAATTGGAGAATATGAGAAAAAGTAAGAATGAATGGAGAAAGGAGAGGTAGAGGATGGAGAAAAGAATAAACGAGTTGGAGAAGAAATGAGAGAAAGGACAAAGTCAGGAGGGGAGGGAGAAAAAGATAGAAGATTTGGAGAGGAAGATGAGAAGATTAGAATGCGAGGGATAGGAAGAGAGAGGAGTAGGGAAAAGAGGAGGGGTGGAGGTAGAAGAGAGGGTAAATTAGAAAGAATATGGTAAAGGAAGGAGAGGTTAGAGAGAAGGAACGTAGGTGAACGGCTTTAAAGGGGGGAAGGGGACGTGAGGGGAAGATCAGATAGTAGCACTCCATACTCAAAATTTAGCTTAGTATGGAAATCCACACCCAAGGAATTGGATTAAAAATCAACTATAAATTTTTAAAAATGTGTGCGGATGCCGATTACTTGGATGCAATCATGATGCAAAAGCGACTGAACAATATGACTATTCTATACATATATTCATAAGGATACGGCAAAGGATATAGGCTAAAACTTGGACGAAGCAATAAATGAATTCGTCAGCAGGAACCGGCACAGAGTGTCGCAATTCGTAATTATAAAAAAGGGAATGACAACAAATAGCACATAATAAATAAAAAATAAAAAAGTTCGTCACTTTGTATCCCCTCCCCCCTTTGTCAGCCAAAAATTTCACACCCACGGGCGAAGTAAGTTGCCGGGTCTGCCTATGTATGGTTTAGAAAAGTAACTTATAAATATTACCGTTATTCAAAACATTACTATTGATGTTCAGAAAAATGTAATGAAAATAGAAATTACTCGTTAATTATTGGGTAACGATAACGTTAACGAGTTACTTTTTTAAATTAGTCATACGTACCTATACATATTTTCATTTAATTCATTGAATTTCTATACAAATTATATGTAAGTATCTCTTCGGGAGAAATATATAAAAAAATTAAAATGTGACTGTTTGAATCACAATCAAAAAATTTTTTTGCAAAAAATTAAATTAGATAATAAGTATTTCGTTCTCCGTACTGTTCACTTTGCACACTCTTTACCAAACACCGATTTGAGAATGTCTTGGTGACTGACATGTATGAGCAATTTGTGAAGGCAGGATGACCAGCAAGCGTGATAATTGATTATTATTGCCGAAACATATCATACTGAGGATGGTCCAAATCCTAGGGACGTTTATTGAAGTTTTGTAAATTTGATGGAGAATATATGGATTCACACGTGAAGATCTTGTGTCTGGCTCTTGATTGGCATTAAACGTACATTTAATTTATAATAAATGTAGTTACGAAATTTCAAAGACTGCGCTAGAACTACTAGGACAAAAAAATTGTTTTACAAATGAAATTGATATATGGGTACCCTTCAGTAAAGTAAAGGTTAAAATTGTCTTAATGACGATGTCTTTTATGATATACACATATGCATATACATTATACGAGGGTCATTCAAATATAAACCGAATTTCTTTTTTACAGATTTATTGATAACAGATAAAATTACAAAAGCGATATATTATTTTTCTATATAGTTCCCTTCAACGAAAATGCATTTTCTCCACCGGATAGATAGCTTCTTGATCTCTTCATCAAAAAAAGAAGGGCATTCCAACAGCCAATTGCGTACGTACTGCTCAACCGCTGCGTCGTCGTTAAATTTTTCCCCTCCTAAAGCCTCTTTTCAGGGGCAAACATGTGAAAGTTATAGGTCACAATTCATTTTAAAAATGCCTCCTTCTTTCTCGAAGCGATTCAAAAGCCGCTGACAGATGTCCTTCCGGACATTTCTCGCCTCAGTGAGGTGACGTGGGACTCACCTCGCTGACACCTTATGGTATCCAAGGTGATCTGAGAGAACTGTGTGAGCACTCCCAATACTTATGCCCACCTTCGATGAGATTTCGACAACAGTTAGGCGCCGGTCATCTTCCACAAGTTCGCGAACGGCCTGAATGTTCTTATCAGTGACTCTCGATCGCAGACGACTTTCGTTTTCCACAGCATCACAACTGCGAAATTTTTTGACCCAATCAAACACTTGAGTTCTTGACAGGGTTCCATCTCCAAACTGTACTTGGAGTCTGATCAAAATTTCAGTGGTTTTACGCCTTCGTTTACACGAAATCGGATGATAATGCGTTGCACAACAGTCGAAGGTACTTATTGTTCAGTCATGATGCTACTGACGAGGGAAAAGCAACTGAGGAATGTTGCGGGGCATCGCTTCCCTTCACATACCTCTACCTAATTGCTTGGCTCCGGCCCGTTTGCGGCTCTTTCTGAATCTGTAGGTAAAAAATTCGATTTATATTTAAATGATCCTCGTATCATACATGTTGTCTGCGTTTCAAATGCAATCACAATTATTTAACATAGTATTAAAATATAAACAATCTTTATAATGTAAATAAAAATAAATATTTATAAAAATATTTATAAAATATTACTACAAATATTTACTACATTTATTTTTTACTTCCCACAAATATTTTTTATACATAAAGAAATTTTTTTTAATTTATAAAAATTTTTAAATATTTTTTGTTTACTATATATTCATCATCCAAGTCCTTTATATCTTGGCAGATGTGTGGTGACTATGCTTGTGCTTCTATGTTCTAATGACCCTCTTAATGGTGGTGTGCCATCCGTCCCTATTAGTGGTGGCTCTCACCGCCTTTTCCATGGTGGTGTTAAGTAGTTTTTTGACTGTATCAGTCCAACGTGTTGGTGAGCGGCCCCTTCGTCTCTTTCCTTCTGGTTTTCCGTGGACTATCAGATGTTCTATGTTGTTACTGCGGTTTATATGCCCAAAGAACTTGAGGATTCGGCTATACACTACACTTGACAGTCTTTGTGGTGGATTTATCTCTGCCAAGATGGACGCATTTGTTCTTCTCGCTATCCAAGGAATTCGCAGCATCCTACGCCAGCACCATATCTCGAAAGCCTCCACGCGCCTTCTATCAGCTGTTCGTAGCGTCCATGTTTCGGAGGCATAAAGGAATATCGACAATACCAATGTCCTGACTAGATTAACTTTGGTGTGTCGTGTGATATTAGGATTTTTCCATACTTTAGTCAGTTAGGCCATTGCTGTTCTACCCATTTGAATGCGTCTACGAATCTCTGCTTCGCAGTCACCCTGGTTGTTTATTAATGCTCCCAAATATATGGTACGAATTTATCAACCACCTCAAAATTGCCGATACGCACCGTTTCTGGGAAGTTGTTGTGTTCGCGGTCAATTATCATGTTCTTTGTTTTTGAATTGTTTATTCGAAGCCCAAATATCTGGCTGATGTTTTTCAATCTTTCCATGAGTATTATCAGTTCTTCCTCACTTTTAGCAATTAGCAGCGTTTCATCTGCATATCTAAAGTTCGAGAACCTGTCGCCGCCTATGGTCACTCCACCGTCCCAATCCTCCAGCACCTGTCTCATCACATATTCGCTGTAAATATTGTACAGTAGTGGCGATAGTATACATCCCTGTCTCACTCCCTTCCTAATTACACTCTCTCCCGCGGTGATGTTCTTAATTCTTACGATAACTATGCTGTTTTCGTATAGACTTTTGATTAAGTGTATGAGATGTGTCGGGATGCCCATTTCTTTAAGAATGGGCCACAGTAAATACCATTTGACATTATCAAATACCTCATAATCTACAAAACAGACGAACATAGGGATATAATACTCTCTTGTCTCTTCTATTAGCTGTCGTAGATTCAGTATTTGCTCTCTTGTACCTCGGCCACTGACAAAACCAGCTTGTTCCGGGGCTATCTGTCGGTTAGTGTATGGCTGTAATCGACTGTGTATGATCTGCAAGAGAATTTTGCTTGCATGTGATATAAGTGATAAGTGTTATTAATCGGTAGTTTTCACATTTGTTGGCTGGATCCTTTGTGTGTATAAGGATCACTATAGAGGTGGTCCATTCTTTGGGCCAAGTCGCGGTAGACCTCATACTTTTTGAAGGATGCGATGTATAGCTCTCGTTCCCGTTGGTCCCATCGCTTTGAAGATCTCCGCTGTTATCTGATCTATCCCGGTGGCCTTATTATTTGCAAGCTTTTGTATGGCTCTTTCAGTCTCTTCCAGGAGAATATGTGGTTCCTGCTCATATTCCTCTTGGCGATTAGTCACTGCGTCTTCTTCCTCTCTATAGAGCCTCTCACAGTACCTTCTCCATACTTCCATTATGTCTTTGATATCTATGATTGATGTACCGTTTTTATCGCAGATAGTCCACGTGCGTGGTTTGAATTTTTGTGTGATCAGTTTGATTTTTACGTCCCCAGGTTGAAGACAGTTTGCATGGAGTTGGATGTCTGCGCAAATCTCATTTAGTAGGTTGTTCTTATCTTTCCCACAGTTTTTTTGAATGTCAGATGATATCTTTTTATATTTATCTACTGTTTCGGTGCTATTTAGGCCGGCAGCTAGCAAATTCCTTCTTTCTTCTATCAGCCTGTAGGTGTTGTCAGACATCCATTCGCGTTTCCTTGTTACTGTTGTTTTAATTGCTGTTTTGAGTCGTTTCCACAGATCATCCGGATTGTCTGACTCTTCTATGTCGCCCCGCTCTATTTCCTTTTTTTAGCCCCTTTTGGAAGTCCAGTTTGTCAGTAATTGGTGGAAACTTACTTTTGGTTGTTGTTCTTCTACACTCCTTCATCTTTGTCCTAAACTTACTATATATTAGGTACAACTTAATTCTGTCCCCTAGGTTTAATCAATTACAGCACTTATTCAAATTTAATTTTTTCCACTGTATAATCTTTTTAAAACGTCATTCTTTAGCTTTAAAACGAGATATAATACAATAGTTGACGGTGCTACTAATATAACTTCAAAAAACATTAATAAGAGCAATGTCATTCGAAAAGCAACATCTGAGGCACTGCTTTCTTTTCACATTTCAAGTAAAGAAAAATGCCAACAAGACTAAAGAAATAATTTGGCCTTAAGTGAAAATGTATCTTATAGCATATGTAAATAGTGATTTCAAAAATTTTGGGATGGCAATTTCAATCTCCAATGAAGAACATTCTGGACAATCGAAGAAAATTGAAGACACAGAAACTCAATCAGAACTTGCAAATGCATTTGCAGTGAACCAACAAACGGTTTCAAAACGTGCATTGGTAGGATTCAAAAGAACCGATTGATTCCACTTCATGATAATGCGCAGTCACATACAGCAAAAACAATCTTGGGAGTTATCTCCGACTTGAGCTTGGAAATTTCTCTTCGCGACGTATTCTCCAGATTTCGCTTCTTCGAATTATTACCTTTTCCGATCCTTGCAATATTATCTGATTGATTTACTTCAAGTCTCTTGAAGAGGTCGGCGAAAACATCGACGAGTTTATTAACTTCCACCATCTTTAAAACCACCATCTTTCTTCTGAAGCGAATTTCGCCAGTTATCCCAAAGCTAGTAAAAGTGTATAGAAAGTAATGGAGACTATTTCGAAGATTGAAAGATTATTCGTTTTTTTTTGTAAATAAAATATTTTCATTAAAAAGAAGAATTAAATTGCCGAGAATTAAATTGTACATCTAATATATTGTATAAAATATTTTATGAATATCCATAAATATTTGTAAAATATTATAATATTTTTATCATAAATATTGTGTGTAAATATTAATTAAAATATTACATTTAATCATATTTTTTATATCTAACAATAAGCGGCAAACGCCTATAAGACTGATTAAATACAATATTCCAAACAATATTTACCCTAAATCTCATAAAATGAAATGTTACTTGAAAATGTAAAAATCGAGCCTATGCAATTTTTCGAATGATTTGTCACTCTAATAAGAGTAAAAATTTACTTCTGTAGAGTGAAAATTCACTCATAGAGTGAAAATTAAACCTGTGCAATTTTTCGAATGATTTTTCTCTGCGAGATTTAGAGAGCATATAGCTACAGAATAAAATTTTTCGTATAATCATGATAATAATAATAATATGCTAATTTTACACTTCATGACATAGAAAATGAAAAAAATATACCCGCTAAACAAAATCGTTTACGAACGTTTTGGTAACGTCCGAGCAACCAGAAATGTCCCGAGTCAATTACCTTACATATGCGACGTTTGCGCAACTTGCATACAACGTTAGAAAAATCCAAGCAGGAAAAAATATTTAAATATGCTTTCTAAATAAAAAAAAAATTTTTCTCTGTGAAATTAGACACTTGAATTATATCATATTCCCAATTTTTTTAATTGGAAAGATGCTAGCTTTTGCTTTAGAGGTTAAACGTTGGAAATGTGACGTCGCATATGTAAAGTAACTGACTTGGGACATTTCTAATTGCTCGGACGTTACCAAAACGTTCGTAAACGATTTGGTTTAGCGGGTAATTTATACTTACCTGTTTCCATGAATAATGTTATACGAAATTAAATGTCAGTGAATTTGCTTTTCAAACGATTACAATAGTTTATTTAGTAAAAACATTGTTTTTCAAATTACAGCGGAGAGTTTAGAATGGATCAAGAGTATTACAATGATAAACATACTAATTTATCAATATATAATATTTGGAAAGCGCTCAAAGTAAATGTACATAAGGTACATTGAGCTTTAAAGGGTTAAAACATTAATTAAAACTTAAGACTTAAGGTTTCAAAATAAGAATCAATTATGAATATACATATATCTTTTGCTCTCAAAACAGTGTACACGACAAAATATATATAAATAAATAATATTTGTATCGTATATTTATTATATAACTGATTGTGAATTCAATTATTTCAAAACATTTCAGTTATAGAGTATTTTTTTTATTTGACATTTGTACAACTGACAGTCGTACAATAGTGCTACATAACACTGTATACCGAGGTTGAGAAAGTTACTTTGTAAAAGTAGCTAGTTTTTTTCTTCCAAAAAGTACTAGTTATCGTTACAAATTATTGACTTTAAAAGGTATCTCTTTACAGTTACAATCGTTACTCGTTACTCAAAAAGTAACGAGAAGTTACTTTCTAATTAGTTTTCTGTTTTTTTTTTGTAATATTTTAAAGCATTGCTAATTTAAATACTACTCTTATATTTCTAAAATTACTCAATTATTTTAAAATTGAAAAAATCGTTAAGACTCCTTATACAAATTCCACTAATAATTGAAGGGAAAGATTGACCAATAGGAGTCGACACAAGATGTTAATGTGCACATAAAATTTATTAATATCTCATATGATGAAAAAAGGCGTGCATTCGACGCTATTTAAAATAAGCCTAACATTAATTCGCAAAGTACGTTTAACAATAATCCGCAGACGTTTCGACTCACGGTTCTAGTCCTCTTCAGTGCATTATGTCGTTAGAATCTCATATGAATGAGAATTATCGCTACGTCTCAATTTGGACAACAAATGTACATGCCACACACGCTTGGTCTTAATGGTCTGAAGAATTTTGTATTTATATCTAACGACATAATGCACTGAAGAGGACTAGAACCGTGAATCGAAACGTCTGCGGATTATTGTTAAACGTACTTTGCGAATTAATGTTAGGCTTATTTTAAATAGCGTCGAATGCACGCCTTTTTTCATCATATGAGATATTAATAAATTTTATGTGCACATTAACATCTTGTGTCGACTCCTATTGGTCAATCTTTCCCTTCAATTATTTTATTTATATTAAAACATTTTGTCAGAGACGCTATTGTTTGAAATTTAGTGAGGAACAAAGATAAAATTACTCCTATGCCGATTTGTGTCATTTGCTGAAAAGCACCCTACATAATAAAATATCTTTAATTGTGTAAGATGCACGTGTCTATATTAATTATTTATATGTACACATAAAAGATATATAAACTGCGTTCTAAATTCGAATTTCTTTCAAGGATAAGACTAGATATAGAACTAAAATCCAAAGGCATTCTGAGTAATATCGATATTATAAGGACCATTAAAGAAAAAAATTAGTTACGTTTACACATTAAACAATTTTATTTAAAAAAAAATAGAAATAATACAGCACGCAGTGATAGGCAATATACGAAGTAGAACAAATACAGCAGGAATAGAAAATTAAATTAAATTAAATTATTTTTAAAAGAATTTGATATTCAATTGTACCATGAAGATTTCTTCTTTGTGGTGTTACTACAGAATCACCAACCATGAACATTCATCTACATTTGATCACTAACAATGAGTGGTAATAATTTAATATAATAAGTAGCATGATTATGATTTGTTCTTATCTTTAGATCTAACCAATCACATTAAGGCTACGTTTGGAAACATCAGTGCCTGAGTGCCTTCATGTATCGTTTTATCCTTGTTATTCACCGAATGTTAAACAAAGATAAAATGATACATGACGGCACTCGGGTGATGTTTCTGAATACAACCTAAATTGACAAATAAGTTTGAAATATGTAAAGTAAATATAAAAATAACTATTAATTTAGTTACTAATTACTAAAAAACTTTAAGTTAAGTTATAGTTACAGATGGAAAAAATAACAAAGTTAAGTTACAATTATTAAAAAAAGTAACTAAATATAACTTCGTTACAAGTAACGAGTTACTTCCCATCTCTGCTGTATAGGTACGCACTATCCATTTCACATATATTCTTGCTTTTTGGAAAATATAAATTTCTCTGTACAATTTAGATGAAACTTACTTAGAACTTTCTGTTTTGTAAGAGAAAATATGTATAGAATAAGATAATAAAGTTTTGTACATATTTGTAATGTAAAGTTTTATATATTTAAAAGTAAATTTCTTAAAATGATAAAAGTAAAAAGTAAAATTTTTCAGATTGATATTAATTTTTGTATTTATATATTTTATATTTATATGTATATGTATTAAATACAGACTTGTCTTATACTTTCATCAGATGCTAGAACCTCTTTAAGGTAAGAAAGAAGTTGAAAATTTAACATCTTTCTAGTAATGGAACATGAAGCATTAATGTTTTCGCGATATATGACTATTATTTTTTCTTTCGCGATTTACTTACACATATTATCTTGTTCTATGTTTACGAAACACATCTACTTTTGCCGCTCTATGTTTGTAACCAGAAATGATGATGCTTTGAGTTATAAAAAGCACATCTATATCGCCACTATTTTCGCTATGCATCATGTATTCTATTCGTGATAACCTATCTTCGAGACGAGAAGAGAGGTCACAACTATATTAACTCATTTAGTGACCGGAAACGTCACATAAGAATATTATCTAAAATATGTAAAATAGATTTATAAAATATATACATCTCCGAATCACATTTTTTGATTTTATTTTCATGACAATAAACTTTTTTTATGAATATTAAATTTATAAATTTTAAATACTAGTGCATCTGTTTGTGAGCCACTGTGTTGTGCTTTTTATATGCAGTACGGCATAAAAAATAACACGTAATTCAAATTTTCTAGAACTGCTTCCGCTGTTCATGGGAAGGACTAAGTGTCCATAAGTTTCAGATAAATTCCAATAAGAGTTGGCACATATTTAATCAAATGCGGTTTTCTGCAGTAGACAGCCAGATATAACCAAATTTACGTATCTGGAAATCCACATTTGACCAAAACAAAATGTCTGTAGAAGCGAACGTATTCTATTATCATCTGAAATTCCAGATATATCTTAATTATTTTCTTAACTAGAAATGCTGATATGTTCCAATTTAATATGGAATTCTAGATACATCCAAATGTAACTCGTATCTGGAAATGCTGATATACTTAAATTATTTCACCCAAAAAAATATTCTGTTTTTTAAGCGGTATCATCCCATACAGCATAATTTTAAAATCTTTTCAAAAAATATTTCTTAAAAAATATTACGAGAAATATTTTAGAAAGGTTTTAATAAGATTTTGGAAAGATTTTAAAACATGAAAATGGAAACTTTTTTAAAAACATTTTAAAAATATGTTGAAATTATTTCCAAAAATATTTATTCCATCCATAAAATATTACGAGAAATATTTTAAAAGGGTTTTCATTATTATGAAATAAAATATTTTTTAGAAAAGTTTTAAAACATGAAAATGGTAACATTTTTAAAAACGTGTAAAAAATCTGTTAAAAATATTTTGAAAAATATTTTTTATATTATCTAAAAAATATTATCTAAAATATGTAAAATAGATTTCTAAAATATTATTTCAAATATACAAGGTATCCCAAACTTCGCTCCTCAGATATAGCACAGAGTATTCAAAAAGAATTTTTTAAAAATTCAGATTTATGTCATTAATTCTAAATTTATTTTGAGGTGCAAAAAAAATTTAATCAGACTATGAATACCGGTCGAATTATCCATTTCAGTGGGTTTGATTCATCAACTTTAAATCTTTCTTATTTAGAAACTATTATGTCGATATTTAAGTATATAATGTGATTTTCGTCTCAAAATGACCCTAAAACGCTGCCATTAATTGTAGTTACGCACAATCTGGCACATCATGTTTTGAAAAATATTTTGATAATATTTTTAAGTTTTACAAATTTTTCTTTTATAAATATTTAACTCAGTAAAAAATTTTTATTGGTTTTATTGGGGTTAAAAAAATAACAATTGGAAATAATACCGGAACGTAAAAACATTATTGACGTAAAAAGCACGTTGCAAAAATCAATTTTGCAACTAATTGTTATAAATAAATTATTAAAAATTGACTGTAGAGGAAAACTGATTGCGTCAATCGATTCTACGGAAGAAATTACTAAAGAAACATAAATAACGCTTTCTTAATTGTAATAATTGTTATAAACAAATTAGTTGCAAAATTGATTTTTGCAACGTACTTTTTATGTCAATAATGTTTTTTTACTTTCCGGTCTTATTTTTAATTGTTATTTTTTAGCTATCTTTGCTGATGTGGTCGTGGTGACGTGCACATCGCGGACCAATAAATGACAATCTTCTTGTAACAAATGAGCGTGCTGTAAATATCTTGCATATTTTCTTATTTCAAGAGGTTATTCCAGTTACTATTGTAGGATTTCCTATAGAGGAATTTACTTTTGATCATAACTTATTCGTTCACTATTTTATAGACGATTACGTTTTATAGAAGAACATATAAGACTTCATATAAGACTTTTTTGCTTAGAGGAAATGTTAAGAGAAATTTCCCACTTATAAGTAGAATATTTTTTTTTTAGTATGTGAAATACCGAATACGTCCAAATCTAATTTATCTTAATTTTATATACTTGGAAGTATATGGAATTCCACATATCTTTTGATAAAATAACATTTCCAGATATTTCTTATATTTACACGTACCTATTCCTAATATGATTATGAATTTCTAATATGATTTAGATATATCAGCACTGCTGCATATGTGTTAAACTTATAGGGAATTCTAGGATATATTTGGATATATTAGTATTTCCAGACTGCAACACGTTCTGAATATATGTAACTTTACAAATATGTATAATTTGGACATATATGCAGCGCTGCTATTCAGTCACTAAAGTCACTTTTTGTTACTTTTTTTTTTACAAGTCACTAAAATATCACTGTCCAAAAAGGTTCGCTATTATCACCTTTTTCGTCCTGAGTTGACATAAAGTTTGCAAAATATGAGTGGGAGTGGTTCATTGACGAACCAATCAAAACTGTCTTATAGCAGATTCTTATTTTAGAATCTCTAGTCTTCAAGAGTCTCCAACCAAATTCACTGTCAACATCTTATTTTGTATGCCGAGCCACTACAAGTGGCGTCGCGGCGCGACTGATTTAAATCGCTGCCGAAAACAAAAACGCAAAGATGCGTAGCAATTGTTCGCCACAGAATGTTTACTTGATCTTTTGCGATCAGCTCGAAAACATTCACTTCTAGCCAGCAACTGTTCGTCAGAGTATCGGCTAGTGCTGTCGCGAGTTGTGGCCATTTTCATTGCGCTATTAAGATATCTCCAAGTGCAACTTCAACTTCATTTAATTTCTGAACTCTTTATATGTGCCCAGAGGTAAATATATTCATACATCAGAAATCGATTTGTATCAACTTGCATTCTTTCCTGAATAATTCTGTCTTTAAAGCGAGTTATTTTTTTCAATTTAACTGCTCAATAACTTACGTCTTATAAGTTAGCGAAACAAAGTGAGCAGAATCAATTGAAACTATTTTTTTTATTTGTTGCTCATTTGTTGCTAAAAAGTTGCCAAAGAAAAAAATTTGTTGCTCTGTTAGCTTTTTAAAAAATAATGTTCCGCTAACGGAAGATTAAGTTAGCGGGACAATATATGTATAATAATGAAATTGAATATAAAAATAATATCAGAATTTGTTGCTAATTTGTTGCTCATAAAATATGTTAGTTTCAATTTCGTTAGTCGTGCAACAAGTATACACGACAGCGGAGAACTCCTCAGCAGACAGATAAAGAATAAACAATCAGAAAATAATCTATTACTCTCATGATTATGGTACCAAAACCGTTCTCAGATATTATAACATCGAAATATACCACGACTCGAATTAGTTGCTAAATAACGTTAAAGATAATTAATTTATTCGAGGAGGAACGCGAACGCCAAGTTCTAAAATCCGTTACGCGATCAATGAATTTGTTGCTCGTATGAAATCGATACTAAAATGTTCTAGGAAACATATTACGACAATAAACGATAACCAAAATTTATTATTAACTGCAATATAACAAAAATTGGTTACTTCGATATGAAGAAAGAAATTAAATGGCGGCGCGCGCGTTCTGCGGAATAAATAATTAATTGTAAAGTCTTACGATTAGCAACAAATTCGTATCTTGGTATAACTTGACAGTACAATGTCCGAGGATGATTTTAATATCATAATCATACGAGCAACAAATTCATTGATCGCGTAACGGATTTTAGAACTTGGCGTTCGCGTTCCTCGAATAAATAAATTATTTTTAACGTTATGCCATTAGCAACTAATTCGTGGTATATTTCGATGTTATAATATCTGAGAATGGTTTTGGTACCATAATCATGAGAGCAACAGATTATTTTCTGATTGTTTATTCTTTATCTGTCTGCTGAGGAGTTCTCCGCTGTCGTATATACTTGTTGCACGACTAACGAAATCGAAACTAACATTTTATGAGCAACAAATTAGCAACAAATTCTGATATTATTTTTATATTCAATTTCATTATTATACATATATTGTCCCGCTAACTTAATCTTCTTAGCGAAACATTATTTAAAAAAAAAAACTCAAAGCAACAAATTTTTTTCTTTGGCAATTTTAACAACAAATGAACAACAAATAAAAAAAATAGTTTTAATTGATTCTGCTCTTTATTCCGCTAAGACGTTGAAAAGTGTCACTTTTAGTCACTATTTTATGCCTGAAAAATTACTTTTTGTCACTTTTTCTGTATAAAAGTTATCACTATTTTTGAGTCACTGTCTGAATGGCAGAACTGCATATATATGGTCATCCACTGCACAAAATCGCATCTGGTCCAATACGTATCAAAGATTATTGGAATTTATGTGGAATTTAATATAAGAATATAATCGTACAATATCTGAAATTCCTTATTTATCGGACATCCTGTAATTTCAAAAATTAGGATTTGTAGTATAGAGAAATTTTCAGATACAGTAGCGGTCATTAATGTTTTCTCGGTGCGTATCCATATGCGTATGCGTTCAGGATATGTTACATGCATTATATGAAAAGATAGGGGAAAAAGACTACACGCGAAAGGCATTAATGACCGCTTCTATACACGTCAAATATGGATATACATATATCCATAATTGAAGTATTTAACTTTATATCATTAATACATGGAATTCCATGTAAAATTGAAATACGAAATAAGTGGATAGACACACAAAGTCCGATTGATATGAGCTGTGTATTTTTTAGAACATACTCTAATACTCTATGCTATCTGGATTTCCGAATTATTCCCGAGATTCATTAGTAAGGGATTTTCAAATAGAGGTAATAGATATTTTTATTGTCCAAGCAATTAAACAACTTAAAAATATAAAACTGAAAATTCTTATTTGAACCATTAATATGTATTTCCAAATAAAAGTCAGATATAATTTAATCGTTAATACTGGATAAATTCTTAATTATCTGGAATTACAGTCATACAAAAAAAAGATTTTTATTTGAAAATCCCACCATGGTCCAAAAATTGGCAATCCAAATATGACCGTATTTGATATTAATATGTCTCAAATTTATTCCAAGTAAAACTCCATTTGTCCACATTTATACAAATATGGCCAAATACATTTTCTATCTGAACATACCTGGAATTTAATGCAGGGGAATAACAGTAGTAGCATATTAAATTTTATCCTCATCTCATGAAAGATTTTTAATCAATAACATTGAACTACCGTGGCTGCACGCTGCGCATAAAATAGTACCTTAATGCATCAAGTTCAAATCATATAAAACTTTCCATTAAAAAAAGCATTTTTTGCAGTGCTGGAAAAAAATTGTAATAGAGTCAATAAAAATGATTTAAAGGATGTATTTAAAAAATACCAATTAAAATGAATATTTTGTATAGAAAATAGAAAAAAGCAAATAAAGTATTTAACGTTTATATTTTTGAAATAAAAAATATATTTACATTTTGATATATTATGGATAAGTTTCCTCTATTTACTATTTCAATTATTTTCCTCAGCATTAATTTTTTGACATCCAATAAACAATTAACATCGTGATTTTATTTTTGACAAGAGGAGGGCGTATACCCCGAGTCACCGATTTTGCCGAAATTTTGCAGGTACGTAGTAATAGTATAGAAGTTACTATACTAATACTACATACCTGCAAAATTTCGGCAAAATCAGTGACCTGGGTAATGCGTCCTCTCCTTGTGAGTTTTTTCTGATCTCATTAAACTTTTACAGATGGCTGGTAAGCCGAATACTCAAGCGTTATACGCTCAAAGTCAATTAGATCATATGTGCGCCCTGGATATCGACAGTCGAGTATCCTTTGTTCGTTTATCTGGTATCATTTGTACAATTGGTCCCGCATCCAGATCTGTGGAGACTTTGGAGAAGATTATTGAAACAGGGATGAATATTGCTCGATTGAACTTCTCTCATGGATCCCATGACTATCATGCCGAAACTATCGCCAATGTTCGTCAAGCGCAGAAGAATTTGACTGCTCGTGCCGGGATTAATATTCCTGTCGCTATCGCTCTCGACACAAAGGGTCCTGAAATTCGTACTGGTCTCTTAGAAGGCGTATGTAGATAATTCAACCAAAGATATAATTTAGAGTGATAGTAATACAGGCATCAGTTAGATTTTACAAGCTCTTATTTCTAAAAACTAAGCAAAGTATAAAATTTTTTATTTTTATCAGCTTGGTATTAAAGTCCTGGTAAAAATTTTTCTCAAAATTCTTCATATAATATTTCAAAATTTCTATACATAAATTTCATAACTTTTTAAAAAATTTCTTCAGATTTTTTGTGATAAAATTGAAACATTTTTCAGAAATACTAAAAAAATAACTTGAAAAAAATCTGAATATTTTTCAGATAAGTGAAATAATAAGCGTATTCTTTATAAGTGTTCTGAATATAAGCCTACATTTTTTAAAAATCATATATGTGAATTCTGATATTATATATTCTAAGATTTCTTATTAAAAATGATCTTTAGTTCTTCGAAGCTATTCTATTAGAAAAAAAATAACTATCATATAATGTTACCTTTCTCACAACAATTGTACTTTTAATATTTCATATTCTTAAGAATTTTTCATATTTTAACTTTGTTTGTGAAAAAAAAATCTGAAAAAGGACCCCGCACGAATCTTATGGAAAAAGTCCCTCGGTTAAATTGGCTGCAATTGAAGTATGTTGTTGTTCTCGACATTCCGAACAAAAGTCTCAATGGGCACAACTAAATTCAGTACTTTTCCGTCCAGAGACGTTTGAAGTGATTGTACCATCTTCTTCACAAACCAAGCATGTATGAATATATTCATATATACATATTCATATGCGCGTGTGCGTGCGTGCGTATGTGCAAGTACATATGTGTGCGTGCGCGTGCGTGCGCGTGCGCGTGCGTGTGTATCAGGGATGGGAAGTAACGAGTTACTTGTAATGCCGTTACCGTTACAGTTACTTTTTTTGATAACGAACTGGTAGCGACATTACTTCTTATTTTTTGTAACTGTAACGGTAAGGTAGTTACATTTTTCTAATAATGGTAACGAATTTAACAGTTATTTTTATCGTTACTTTTTAATTTGTGATATAATTTTCAATCATTACTTTTCAATCAATATATTCATATATAAGATTTTCTGGATAAGATTCATATAGGATTTATTAAATATAAACTTAATAAATTTTTTATAGATATTTTTAATAGGAAGTTAATTACATCACAAAGGTCTTTATGTCACAACGATTTGAGTTTTGTCTGAAGGTTTTACTTTGTAATGTAATATAAAAGTAAAACTATGAGAAGGTTTTACTTTAGTATTACATTTTTATTGATATTAATTTACTATTTACTTTTAACCCTTAAACACACCGATCCTGTAAAATACGGAAACACATTTTCGGGTCTGAGAGATTTTTTTCAACTTTGAGAAGCTATAACTTTGATTACAATCAATATTTTTCAACAATTTTTTTTTTTAAATGGAAGTTCAGAATCTCAGAAATATGACTGCACAATCGGCATTACCGAAAAATAATTTATTTTGAAGTTATAAATGAAAAACCATTAAGCAAAAATGAGAAATTTGTAAAAAATACTTTTCCTTCAAAAAATCATATCTTCGCAACAAAAAACTTTAAGGACTTTACAATACGGCGTTTTAAAGTCAAGAGTCATACTTTCAAAAAAAAAAATTATGTCATTGTCATTTCTATTAAAAAATATACTTATGTAACAAGGCGAATGAGGTTTTTTTTGATTAATTCGTGTCTAAAATTGAAAATTGATGTGTTTCATGATATATTTCGGAAAAGTTCCCTTTTCTACAGCACTACATAGTATTCTAACTTTAGACAGAGTATATACGAGTAACATCCGCGAACGGACCTGTGAACGTGTTTTGTCCAGCTTTTTTATGTAAAATACTCACAAAAAGTTTTACTCATACATTATGTTAGTTCCACAGACCCTAACAAAACTTTGCTGCCGTGCCATTTGAATTCTAGTTGATCAATAAAGTTGATATCAATCGAAAGAGGAGATTTCAAACTTTTCTTCCCTCCTAGTCCGAACCTCCTATTTTCTTCTGTCTTTACACAGTAAGCGTTCGAAGCTTCATATGGGGTCTCTCTGACCCACTTACGTGTTTAAGGGTTAATAAAAGTTGGTACTCCATTATGTTAGATGACCTCTTGAATGTGATAATACAGAATTATCTATACTAAACAGTCTTTCGATTGATGCATTGCTGGGTAACGCCGTATTAAATTTAATGAATGTTTTTTTTAATTTGGGAAAATCTTTTAATAATTCGATGTCAGACCTTTTTGATTTTAAAAATCGTTGCAGTTCTTCTTCTCCAAATTCAGAAGCTGATTTTGATCGATGAAAGTTAAAAAAATCATCGTGGTCATCACTTGAATTTGAGGAAGTTTCGCTTGAATTTTAAACTTATATAATTTAAAACAATTTTATTGAAATATATATTATTGTATTTATTTTGAATAATACATTCAATTTTCGTTTTACTGAAGGATTCGCATTATTGTAAAAGAATATTGTAAAAATACAAAAATTTTAATATATAATTTAATATTTTTTTTTAGATTTTGTACATTTGAAAAAAAAAAAAGAATTAATTGCTAGTTTCCTACATCCGAAATGTAAATATAACTGGTTAAATGGAGAAAAGAAAAAAATTAGCTGAGAGCTACATAGAAGATTTGTTAGGCTTTCGTTTAAGCGAAACTTCCTCAAATTCAAGTGATGACCACGACGATTTTTTTAACTTTTATCGATCAAAATCGGCTTTTGAATCTGAAGAACTGCAACGATTTTTAAAATTAAAAAGGTCTGACATCGAATTATTTAAGAATATTCCAAATTAAGAAAAAGCATTTATTAAATTTAATATGGCGTTACGCAGTAGTGCATCAGTCAGAAGGACTGTTTAGTATAGGTAACTTTGTACTATCATATTCAAGAGGTCATCTACAAGACAACATAATAAAGTACCAACTTTTGTTAAAAGTAAATAATACATTAATACCGATAAAAATGTAATACTAAAGTAAAACCTTTTCATGGTTTTACTTTTATATTACATTACAAAGTAAAACCTTTAGACAAAAGTCAAACCTTAGTTGTGATATAATTAATCTATGTGATATAATTAACTTTCTATTAAATATATAAAAATAGATAAAAATATATAAAAATAGATAAAAAAATTATTGAGTTTATTTATATTTAATAAATCTTATATGAATATTATCCAGAAAATCCTATATAATTTTTGTAGTTTTATTTATTTTAAGAATTATAGGTTTAGAATTATATTAAACATAATTTCATTTTAAAATTAAAAAAAGTAACAGAAAATTAACGAATCATTCTTTTCTATGTAATGGTAACGGTAACGAGTTACTTTTAAAAAGTAACTTTCCATTCCCTTATATATATATATATGTGCGTGCGTGCGTGCGTGCGTGCGTGCGTGCGTGCGCGTGTGCGCGTATGTGTGTGTAATATATATATATATATATTCATACATACTTTGTGAAGAAGCATGGTACAATCACTTCAAACGTCTCTGAACGGAAAAGTACTGAATTTAGAGAGCCCATTGAGACTTGTTCGGGAATAACAACATACTTCAATTGCAGCCAATTTAACCGAGGGACATTTTCCATAAGATTCGTGCGGGGTCCTTTAAGATTTTTTTTAAGAAATATAATTAAAATATGAAAAATTCTTAAGAATATGAAATATTAAAAGTACAATTGTTGTGAGAACGGTAACATTATATGATAAAGTTATTTTTTTTTTAATAGAATAGCTTCGAAGATCATGAAGGTCATTTTTGTTTGTTTAATGGAATTATATCATTTTTTTACATAAAATATGAGTTTTCTAATTATTCTGCATATAAAAGTATTAAGGCGATGCTGGACCGGTTTCTATACGCGATTATTTTTAAATAGTCCGTTCTCTTAATTGGCTTTATAGATCTCAAAATCCTTCTCCACAATTAAAGTAGTGACAAAAACATTCGCCGCAAACTATAATTTAATACGAAAAACGAAAGTTGATTATAAAATTATAGTTTAATTATCAGCTTCTACAGCCGACTCGTGACAACATGTGCCCCATATAAAAATTTTAGACTTTGCATGTATAAAATAAGTAATTTCCGGCGAATGAATTAAATGAAAGAACAATACGCCGCTTGCAGAATGATCCTAGAAGTTTTAGTATGAGAGAAAGGACTATTTAAAAATTGTTTATGTAATTTGCACGCGGATTTGGTGAAAGAGCAATAATTGCGTTCGTGATAGTGGAGAGATCTTGCAATAGATGGCGCTAAAGTCAAAAAACAAGGACAGATGAGTGCGTTTGACAAAGAGCGCTAGCCTATTTCCCTTACTCTTTGCCCCGCACGCAGCCCATAGTCGCTAGACTTCACGTCGAAGAAAAATCTGTAGTGATCTGCAGTATCGACGTCGAGTGAATTCCACCGTCAGTCCAGCATCGCCTTAAAGTAGAGATATTTAAAAATCAGTAGTTTATGATGTAAATATAACGAATAGGAAATCCCGCTCCGGTGACCTTAACCTTGACATATGTTGTTATCATTAATACGAGCTTTGGCTAAAACCTAAAAATCATTCAGGATCATGATCTTGATAACATATATCAAGATTATCGCGGAGCGGAGTCCTTTATTCAGTATATTTACCGTTTACGAAATATTTTATATTTTATTTTCTATTTTGACATATTTGAGCATATTTTGACAAAATATAAACTCTTATAAACTATTAATTTTTTTATAATTGTATATTAATATTCTTGTGCACAAAGTGATGAGATAATTGAGATTGCCTTTGAAAAAAATTGTATCTGTAACATCTATGATTTACTCTGCATTTAAAAATTATACTGTTTCAACAGGGTGGTTCGGCGGAAGTTGAATTAGTTAAAGGTCAAACCTTTAAACTATCTACGGACAAGACATACATGGAGAAAGGAAATACTCAAGTTGTTTACGTTGACTATGAAAATATCTCAAAAGTGTTGAAGGCTGGAAATCGCGTATTCGTAGATGATGGTTTAATTTCTCTTATTGTTTCTGCTGTCAGTAAGTATCATTCATGTGTTTTCTTCTCCCTTCTTCCCTCCCTCTTTTTCTCTTCCCTTCCTTTCTGTATATCTATATCCATATTCGTATGTATACACGCACGCGTACGTACGTGTGCGTGTGTGTGAAATAAATAATTATAATCCAAATCGAGAAAGCCCATAACAAGACTGAAATAATGTTTCTTGTGTGATTTTTAAATACATTTTCTAATTCTCTGAATCATGCGCCATTATTTTCGATTTCAAATACAGCTTTTAAGGTGATGTAAAAGTGGTACGAATTCTCAACATTATAAAATTGGTGTAAATCTTCAAATTGGCTTTACAAAATCATAATATCTTTTTACAGAATTGAAATACGCGTTAAAAAGAAGAGCGTAATAGTATATTTTACAAAAAAATTGAACAAAATGCACTCGTACAGTTGTCACCAGAGATTAGCTTTATCTTAATTTGTCGCTCGTACGTATAAAATGAGACTTCACGCTGTTCAAAAAACAGCGAAAACAATACTAATCGCGTAAAATAACGACTGAATGCCCGATAAAAAAGGTATTGACTGATTTACACTTATGTGTTTAGCTTAACGAAGATAAGCATGGTTAGTAGAACAGTAATTGTGTGAAATAGTTGCACAATAGAAGATTTTAATTCAATAAAATAAAAACTTTTTAGTCTCGAATACAGAAAAAAACAGTCTGGACATCGTTAGATCAGTCTAAAGAGTAACATTTTAAAAATAATGACAGAAAAGAAAAAATTGTGTTACTATCTTTAATAAAAACAAAATTACAAAAGGTACATTATTAGATGACAAATAGCGTGTTAAAATGAAAAACACTTCAACACTCCCTTTGTTTTGATTCGGTGCAAAGTCCTATTGTTATTATAATTCCATGAAGCGTGGTTGTTTGGAAGTCCTGTTAACAAATCTACAATCTGTTTTTTTTTTCATCTATAGTTAAATATTGAAGTTTCCTCCTTTGTATCGTTCACGTGCATAATGATGTCGAACTTCGATATGTTACTCCTCTTATAGAATTCTGGATTCTTTGTTAAACATATGGCGCTCATTTATCGCACACATAAAATACTGGCTAGGTTTTTTTGTTAAAATTTCTTTATAAATCCTTTTTAATTAGACAAGTTGTTTGGCAGTTTCACTTGCAGCCACGTATTCAGTTTATCAAACAATTTGAAAATTTTATTTTCTATCAGTGGTTGCATTTCATCATCCATAGCACGGCATCATATGCAGATTTTTGAGCTTCTGAATATCTGGAATTTTTTTCAGCAATTTAAGGATAATCCATAAGATGAACAGGTCTTTTCTCGATTCTTTCTGATTTTCTTGAAATTTCATAGTATTCAGCTTCTGTATTGTTATCTTCCTATTTCTCTTCAGTTTCTTCGAGTCTCTCTTCTTCAATTTTCTCAAGTTCTTCTGTATCTGTTGTCTCTTCTGTATCAATGTTCAAACCAGGAACTGACAATTTAAAACAACAGAATTATTTTATCTATGTCGATATCATTTGAGATGGATTTTTTGGTTGTCCTCCTTAACAGGTTCAAATACAACGTCACTTGATGTAATGACTTTGCGTTCTTTTATACGCAAAAGCCATCTTTTTTGTTACAATAAACTATCAATATATCTCTGACGGTCTTTAGTGGTCATTTCTGTCTCTTTTGCTTAGGTACTGTACAAGCACCAGCATTATTGGTATCCCTCGACGCGCGGCTGCCGCCCATCTGCGAAGCGCACACGTACATGCCGCGCGCCGAGGGACACCATTAATGGTCCTTTTCCAAACGTTTTATCAGCTATTGGTTGGACCTCTTCGATCGATAATATAACAAGTAGTCATTGCTTCTACTCATAAACTTATTGATTAATTATTTTCTTGCAACATAGAACGCGCATTTTCCACTATAATACGCATTTCCCTTTTTGTCCCTCCATTTTTCTCACAAAGGGAGAACCAGACATGTAAATAATCAATTTCAATGAAACTCGTAGCGATAGGTCTGTAATGCATGTCAAGTAATACTGACAAGGGGAACCCGCGACCTTCGGGTCACCGATTTTAACAAAATTTTATGGTTGTGTAGTATTCACTCAAACCTTTACTGTAGTAAAGCCGTAAGTTGCGGATATTAGACATTCTTGAAAAAATGATGATTAAATATTTCTAGCACCTATAGTACCGTTATAGCTTTTAGCTTCATTATAAAGTCTAGACAAAAAAAAAACAATAACAGTTTTACTCAGAGACCATTGTATGACGATTTTCTTAACGCCGAACGCTACGCTACACAGTGCGATATGAGTGGAAAAAAAAATTAGCTCCGCTTGCCTCCGATCTACATCTTGTTTCTGGCTATTCCTTATGTCTTCAATAACACATAAATGCAAATTTTAGCTGTGTTTACCTGGTGTCTCATTTACTGCCCTTTCAAAGGGCGAGCAAGTACAGGTACACATACAACATTCATGTGTTTTAAGTAATTAAATTAATAGTTGTAACAGTTTTTTGCAATAATATGCATATATTAAGAATAATATGTGAATATTGTGGAAAACGTGCGTGCGTGAACACAGAAAAATATATAAATTCTACTGCTAACAGAAACGATTACTTTTTCTCTTTAAGAAATAAATAAGTTATGTTTACCGAGAAACTTTTATTTTGATAATAATCTTAAACATATTCATCACAAATTTTATAAAAACTCATTGATAAAAAATTATAATAAAAAAATAACGTACTAAAGAAAATATTTTACTTTATTTCGAAGAATATTATAAAATTTATTCACAGAAAGCCAGATTGAAAAATATTTATTTTAACTTAACATATCCAATTGTAATATATATTTAATGAATTACATCTCAAAGGTTCCAATTTCCAGATAGAAAATTTATCAGGGCTCATTAGAACATAATTTTCTGGATATTTCAAATGATTCAGATTTTTTACTTAGCTTCTTCGGCAATGAGCTGTCGTTTCGAAAAAAAATATACTTTTCATTAAAAAAAAATAAAATTGTTTTCAATACACACAATATCAAATAAAAATAATATGGACTGTGATTTTTCATAAAGATCCAAAAGAAAGGAGTCAAAGAGATAAAAATTCGTTTTTATCAGTGTGTCTAAAAAAATCATGTTCGATTTTTCAATGATAAATTGTAGCAATGTAAATTTTTTAAGTTAAAACATTTAAAAGTTGACGGACACTTAAATTTTTACAAAGTAAATAATGTTACATGGAAAAAGCTCAAAGTAATTTAGAAAGGAAGAATCGACATTATTTCTGGAGAGACAAATGTAGAAGAGATAAGACAATCCTGGTTTCATAAAGTCATTTTTTTAAAAAAAGGTGACAATTCTAGAGACACAATTGTGGAAGAGATAAAACAATAAAATATAATCCTAGCTTTATAAAGTTTTCAATCAATACAATATTATTTTCTCCTAAGAAGCTGTTTGTTGCATCATGAAAATTTATTGGACATTTGTACTATTCTCTGTGATTAATATACTATATTGTCTTACCTTCACAATTCTCTCTCCAGAAATAATTATCGATTCAGCTTTCTAAACTGTTATTTGTATGAACTCTTTCCATGTTATTATATAATTTACATGACCTTCGATTATAGCATTTGATGCATTTACTTCCTTAATAAGAAGTAAGAAGCATAGAATTCTTGAAATAACTTTGATTAAACCGAGCTTCGGTCTCATACAAAATGACCTCCTGTTTTCGAAAAACTTCCTGAAAGTTTATATTCCACTTTATAACACAATTTATATATTCTTTGTGATTAATATATTATATTATCTTACCTTCACAATTGTCTCTCCAGAAATAATACCGATCAAATACAGAAAATGTGCAAATATTTATTTACAAAATTTATTTGAAAACTCGAGTATACTTATCTCATATTTTCTCTTGGCTCACAAATTTTATTTCTTACTTCTTATCTTGTATACAATCGTTTGACAGTTCGCGGTAACCTCACTAGTCAGTAGTAATTCTTATCTATCGTTATAGTTGCGCGTTCTGAAATTCATCGAAAAAAAGTGTCGCAACTATATTGTCCACGATTGTATCAAGTGCACGTTGTAAACTAGGCCATAATACGGCCATAATGCATCACATGGTCGCATGAATACAGTTAATAATGTAGTAGCGAGCGCCTTTCTGGGTCGAAAACGTGAACTACACAAGATTCGCTTGGCGATGATGACAATGACGACGTATCTTACATAAAATTTCCAAGACTTGGACTTTGCATCACGATATCTCCACACGTAGAGCATGGACAGAAAAAATAAAACACTTTTATTATGCAATTTTTCCCAAGCTATCGTTTGAGACTACTCAGAACTTGATCGGTTTAGCCGTTACTGAGATCTGATAATCTCGTGTGCTTGGAAGTCGCTGACTCGTGTAAAGAGACGCGGTCTTCTCGCTAACGCGTTCACTTGGCGCGAGGCGCGACCGAGCTTCTTGGTGTTTCTTGTGTGATCGCGGTCTTATTCTAATTTTAATAAAGATTGGCGTAATAATAATGTTCTCTTAATATATAACATCGGTTGTTGTGATAAATATTGTCACATACCTCGATGATCGAGCTAGCTAAGATGTCCTCACGGAATGTAGGAAGCTCCAGGTTCAAACTCTGATTGAGGTAGTATTTTTCGCTTTTTCTAGGATAGGGGGATAATCTTAACGATGCTGGTTAATATCATTAATATTAAATTGATTGGTAATTCTGTGATATTGCTTTTTTTATTCAATTTAAGAGCTGTTTTTGAAACCGAAAATAATAATGTAGTTCGAAAGAATTAGAAATTATATGTAAAATTATACATAAAATATTATTTCAATACTAAGAGACTTTGCTATGACCGTACGACTTTCTCGATTTAAATTGCGATTTAAATTCTTAAATCGATCTAAATCGATTAAAGAATTTTATAATCATCTGAAATTTTGAATAAAATTCTTCAATAATTTTTTTACAAGATTTGAATAAATATCCTGTTGCTTGGAAAATATAAAATTCTAATGTTACATATTCTTTAATGTATGAAATAGCATTGACTATTTTAACTTCAAATTACAATGATTTGATCTTCTTGTCTATTTTGATTTGTTCTTGTCTTCTTGATAATAAAAAATATTAATGTATCTATGAAAAATATAAAAAATATATTGATTTGTCTTATTTTTTAGGTCCTAATTTAATCTCGACGACTGTTGAAAACGGTGGTATGTTAGGTTCCCGTAAAGGTGTGAATTTGCCAGGAGTACCGGTGGACCTTCCAGCAGTATCAGAAAAAGATAAATCTGATCTTCAGTTTGGTGTTGATCAAGAAGTTGATATGATATTTGCTTCTTTCATTAGAAATGCTGCTGCATTAACTGAAATTCGTGACATTCTCGGTGAGAAGGGCAAAAACATTAAAATCATATCGAAGATCGAAAACCAACAGGGCATGACGAATCTCGACGAGATTATTGATGCATCTGATGGTATCATGGTAGCGCGCGGTGACTTAGGAATAGAAATACCACCGCAGAAAGTATTCCTGGCACAGAAATCTATGATAAGTAGATGCAACAAAGTTGGCAAGCCAGTAATTTGCGCCACGCAAATGCTAGAGTCTATGGTGAAGAAACCACGTGCTACGAGAGCAGAAACTTCAGACGTTGCTAATGCCATTCTTGATGGTGCTGATTGCGTTATGTTGTCAGGTAATTTATCTTGTTATGTTAGTATAAAGAAATTAAAGGTAGAATTGAATAATATCGCAAATAAGATGTGAGAAATAATAAATATAATAAAATAGTATACTAAAGATATAAAAAATATAAAAAAAGTACTGGAAAGGAGATGAGGAGAAGGGAGGAAATACATAATATGATAGAAATTTACATGACTAAAAATAGAGTCGATAAGAAAGCTCTATTGATATAAAGATTTATACTTTAGTATAATTTATACTTAAATATACTATTAAATATAAATAGTGTAGAAATACTTATTAATATGATTAACTGAAAATAAAATTCAAGAGGCAGATGTTCCGGTTAATTTTGAAGATTTTTTTTGCAAAAAAATACACGTTTATTTTAAAGGACGTTAAATTATATTTTATTCAAAATATTTTCCACCTTTAGTTATAACTTTTTCCCACTTTTCTGGCAATAAGTAGATTCCGTGATAAAAAAAAAGTTCGTCTTTTGAAGCAATCGATTCATCGAGTCATTTTTTTATTTCATCATATGTTTTGAAGTGCTGGTCAGCAAGGAAGCAGCGTCAATCCATTAAATTTCACCAAGTAAATTTCGCGACAATGACCGTTCTTCACGCGAGGGCCGGCTAACTTTATCTAACGGTAGAAGGGCAAGGCCGCGTACGCCAACAGAACGAGGAAATCGGCAAGTAGGCGAGAAATTTAAAACGCTCAAAATTGCGATGATCACAATATTCAATATTTAAAACATTAAGGCAATTAATAATCGTGTGAATTCATAGCACAAAATTCGTACAAAGCGTCGTGGAATAACAAATATTGTAATACGGCGACAGCGCAATAACTACAGAAGAAAGGTACTCGAATTTCGGCGATGAAATGCTATTGATCATTCAGCAGTCCTGCGGCCGCGAAAGTTCTTAATCTCGGCAGCTAATTTGTCAGTTAAATCTCGCCAGCGGGACGAAAACGCTAAACTTAATAATGCGTGAACAATACGCGATGTTTCTTAGATTCGCGATACGACACCGAAATTATACGGAACGCAATTTACAACTGGCTACCGAAATTACAATCGAAAAAGCACAATTATCGCACTCACGATACGACAATACGAACGCCGCGGTAAAAATCCAACACGCAGCAAATTCCGACCGCAAAAACAACAAAGACGATATGAACGCGAAGACGAAGAATCGCCCGCAGTGTTTCCGAAATTCTCGACGCAACGGCGACAACGGAACTCAATATTATAACGCCAAGAGTGACAAAATTCAATACGCGACACTGCAACATGACACTAATTTACCGAGTTTGACGGCAATAACGCGATAACGAACGCAGAATGCAGAGCTCAATACCTGATTCTGCACGTGATTCCACTTCCTGACAGTCGTGGCTTCTCGGAGGCCCATTCTACAATACATTGTATGTCGCTGTCGGGTGTCGTTAATCGCTTGTCGAATGTGTATGTCGGATGTGAATACAACTTGCTATTCTACAATTGAGTCGCAAGTCGGAATGTGNTATTATACAGGGTCTCAGACCACCCGTACACCCCTTTTATCTTCGCAGAATAAGGTCCAATCAAAAATATGTTCAGACAAAAGTTGTAGGGCTTAAAAAGATCTATTTATTGATTTTAGTAGTTTGACCTTGGGTGACGTCGCAAAGGTCAGATCAAAATTACATCAACTTTTTTAAATGGAGAGTTTTATTTAAAAAAGTTGATGTAATTTTGATCTGACCTTTGCGACGCCAACCAAAGTCAAACTAATAAGATTGATAAATAGATCTTTTTAAGCCCTACAACTTTTGTCTGAACATATTTTTGATTGGACCTTATCCTGCGAACATAAAAGGGGTGTACGGGTGGTCTGAGACCCTGTATAATATACAGTGGATAATGAAACGTTAAGTATTTATTCAAATTTATTATTAATTTGGATACAAATTACAAGAGTAAGATTACTTCTAAAGAAACGTAATCAAACTTTTGCTAAACGTCGGCTAATCACGTTGCTAGTATCTGTAAAATGAAGGTTATGTTTCACTCAACCTTGTCGTAAGAATCTGAATATTCAGTGGGGTTGACCATCTTCCATTCCGAAAACGACAGCCGACTAGCGACAACTTTATACGACAGCCGACAATACAATACGCATGCGCCCAACATCCGAATCCGTCATAATACGTATTGTAGAATAGGCCGGAAGGCGACGCTTGGCACGCAGATCCCTTAGCTCGCGACGATACTCGACATAGGCCCCTTGTACTTGCGAGCGCTCAATTTTCCCGACACTAACGCTAACGGCCCAATAGGCCCAACACTAATAATACGATCACTCGTAGAATATGATCACGATCTCCCCTGCTCGCATGCGGCTTTATAGGATAAGGTTAAATCACATGCGGGGCACTCTCATCGAAGCTCGCCTCTTTATTCGTCGTTCCTTCCTTACATGGGCGATAACTCGCACTGTTTCTCTCTCGATCTCCAACTCCGCAGCCGTGCCGGGAATCGTAAGTTCTCTCTAGCCGGAAATCGTCACTAGCTTATTACGGCCGAAGCCAAACGCAGAGAGCAATCTCGCTCAATCGCGGATTGATCGTGCTCGCGCTTCCCCCCCCTTGCCTGGGGGTATGCGCAATGGTCGCGCATGGCCGTGGCCAATCACCGTGCTCGCGCGGTCGATCCCTCGTGTACGAACAGTGGACTTCGTAATCTGCTCTCCAATACGGGCCCACGCCCATTGTAGACATGTAAAAAGGTCGAAGGAATAACCACTTCGTACTTAGCCAGAAATATCACGCTTTTATTACAACGCTAGTCGAGCGCTGAAATGAATCTGTCTGTTCGTATCAAGAATCGTTCACAGGTTGCGCTAGTGAAAAGACCCTAGCTTTTTCCCCACTTGGTGCATTAGGGAGGAATGGCGGTAGCTAGTCCCTACATACCCCCCCCCCTCCCGAGGGTGACAATAAATTTTAAACTTATAAAAGGTTGCTTAAAACTACGCAGGTACATTTTTATAAGACGTGCGATTGCGTGTTATCTTTGGTAATCGCTGCCATAAAATTGTTTCGCTGGAAGACTAAATATATATTATGCTTATAAACTGGAGAGCGAACATGACTTTTTTGGGATGCGCATACGTTTTTAACGCTGAACGTTCGTCGCAGGACGAGTCGGGAGCTTGTCCCTTCCCTAATATCGAACTATTTAGACCGTCGGGTATAAAGTACGCCAATTTAAGATTTTCAACGGATACACTGCGTGTGGTGCCGTTCACATCAATGTCGAAAACGCGGTTGGAAACTCGCTTGACAACTTTGTGTAATCCAGTGTAGGGACGTTCGAGTAATTTCCTAGTCTCGCCTACACGGAAAAACGTTCTTCATCGCGTTCCTGTTGTTCTGCGAACTCGTTTAAATCGATTTCTACAAGCAAGCGAATGGTTTCAACGCGGAAAAGAGAATCGGTGGACTGCTATCCGAAAGATGCTCGACACGCGTAGTAAATAGCGACATGAATGAGAATTGTCTCCGTTGACGCGGAGAGACTTTTCTGAACATTGGAAAAACGTGTAGATTAAAGGCTTGTGATTAGTTACGATTTTGAAATCACGGCCTTCTAAAAAGTATCGAAAATTTATCAACTTTACTGCTTCAAAAATCGTGATCGTAAGCGCTGTATTTGAGCTGCGCCGGGCTAAATTTACGCGAGAAAAACGTTTCCAGGAGTTTTCGATACGTTGCTCGAGAACAGTTCCCATTGCAAAATCGGATGCATCACAAACAAAACATGTTTCAACTGCGTCTAACGGATATGAAAGCATATTCACATTGGTCAAATTTTCTTTACATTTATTAAATGCTTCTTCAGTAATCAGCGTCCACGCGATCTCTCGTTTGTCGTTTTTGCACAAGTCACGAAAATATTCGTTTAGTGGTGCTTGCATGCTGGCCGTGTTGCGTAGAAGTCGATGATTAAAATTTACTAGACCGAGAACGCGACGCAATTCGATAACCATTCGCAGTTTTAGGAAATCCAGAACGGCTTGTATCTTAGCGGGGATAGGTTTGCACCCTTCGCTATTTACAACGTAGCCGAGAAATTCCAGTTCTGATTTGCCGAATTGGCATTTCGATATTGAGGCGTAAATGATATTCTTTTAGTCGTTGTAATACAATACGCAGGTGCCTTTCATGATCTTCGAGTGTTTCTGATGCTATGAGGATGTCATATCGATGAAGGCAAACATAAATTCTAGATCGCCGAGTGCGCGAAAAAGGAAGGATTTTCAGCACAATACTTATGGAAATTGGATTCGGTGAATTTGGCTGAAAATTTAATATGCTGTACATCTTGTCATTTTGATGAAAAGTTTCCATGGTCACAACCTCGAATAATTGACCATTTAACCTCTACGAGGCGCTACTTGTCGAAAGTGTCTAATATTGCATTTTCTTATTTTCCACGAGTAAGATGCATGCTTACATCATTATTTACATGTTTTTTAATTATTTCTGTGTATAATTTTAAATAAAGAGCTGCAAATATGATATAATGATGTGAAGTGACAGCGTTCAATACAATGTTAATTTAAATCCTTAAAATTACCAACTTTAAGTCAGTGTCATATTTGCAGCTCTTTAGTTATAATTATACACAGAAATAATTAAAAAAACCTGTAAATAATTATGTAAGCATGCATCTTACTGGTTGAAAATAAGAAAATGTGACATTACACTTTTGACAAGTACTGTCTCGTAGAGATTAAACGGTCAATAGTTGGAGGTTGTGACCATGGAGACTTTTCATCAGGATGACAAGATATATAGCATATTAAATTTTTAGCCAATTCCACCGAAATCCAATTTCCATAAGGATTGTGCGGGATCCTTTGTCGCTGAAAAGTTTGACTGATATTTCTAAGACCGTAAGTCATATACTTAAACGCGAAAAGTCCGAAGGGCGTAATAACTGCCGTCTTCAGAATGTCTTCGGTGCGACTGGAATTTAGTTCTACGCTTAGTGGAGATCTAACTTTGAAAATATAATTTTACCACGCAAGTTGAAAGAGTAGTCGTGCAAATGAGGAACATGGAACTTGTCCGGTACAGTTATTGCATTAAGATGACGGTAATTGCCGCAGATCCTCCATGAACCATCTTTTTTAGAAAGCATACGAGGGCAAATCAATCATCAGTAGCCGTGTTAGTAACAAAGACACAAGTTTTTCACAAAAATTTTTTTATTTTTCAATGTAATCCCCTTTTTAGGAATAATACACTTTTCCCAACGCCTCTGCCATTTTTTAACCCCTCCGAAAAATACTGTTTGTCAAACTCTGCAAATTAGGCTTCTTTCGGCGATAACCCCATCATTCGAATCTCTTTCCACCGAGCTATTTTTTCAAGTTTGAAAACAGGAAGAAGTCGCAGGGGAATTTCTTCCTGTTTTCCTTCAAATCCAGAGAGTACAGTAGATGCGGCAGCAATTCCTAAAGCAATTTGACCAATTTGGCTGTGGCGACTGCGGAGAAGTGGGCCGGTGCATTGTCGTGGTGGAACAAAATTTTTTTTTTCACCAAATGAGGCCGTTTTTTCTTCAATTCAACTTCGAAATGGCCCAATAAATCAGCATAGTACTGCCCTGTGATAGTTTTTTCCTTCTCCAAATAGTCAAGGAAGATCACGCCTTGCACATTTCAAAAAACAATGGCCATCATCTTTCCGGCCAATTTCCGTCTTGGTCTTCTTCGAAGCACGTTCGCCGGATGAAGTCTACTGTTTTGACTGTTTTTTGGTCTCCGATATGTAGTGATGAATCCATGTTTCATCAATGGTTACGACTCGACGCAAAAACTTCAGCGGATTGCGCTTAAACAGCTCCAAACACTGCTTCGAAATTGATAGCCGCATCTGCTTGTTATCGTGAGCAATCGCGGCACCCATCGGGCTGACAGCTTTTTTATTCCTAAGTATCATGCAAAATATTGAATGCCGTTCCATACGACATGCTTACGGCCTCTGCTACTTCACGCACTTTCGTTCGGCGATCAGCGAGAAACATGTCGTGGACCTTTTCAACGATTTCTTTAGTAACCACGTCTACCGGGCGGCCTGGGCGTTTCTCATCAAAAACAGATGAACGACCATGTTTGAATTCATTGAACCAATATCTGATGGTGAAGTGTTCCCATAGACGGCATCCAACTTCGTTTTTATTTCTTCGCACGATTTTCCAAAAATAAAAAGCGAATTACGGATCGATATTGCTCTTCTTCTGTTATATCGAAAAATACCAAACACGCTCACTACGAATTACTGTCAAATTAAAACTATCATATGAATCACTCTGAAATTTTGTATGGCGTCGTTTGAAAGATGGTAGTACACGATGATATTGCCAACTTGCATCAGCAACACCGCCTGTCTTCAAACACGGGTATTTATTGATTTGCCCTCATATAAATGGGACTTGCCCACGGACTGCTAGACGGTTTGCATATACCGAATTCGACTTGTTGCTTAAAATCTGCTTTCGCTGCTTTGATTTATCCGGACTTAACCTTCTAGGGCGTTCAGCTACAAGTGGACCAGTTGTGACGATGTGATGACATACGTCGTCGTTTTTTATTAGAACTGCTTGCTCGAGGCCGGTAACCTCTGGGAATTCGACTAGGATACACGCGAATTTCGTAGCGAGTTTGATCGTACTGACTGTTAAAGAAGCTACGAATTTGACGATACCTGAGGTGAATGCGTGATTTAGAGGATCGATAAGTCTACAACCTTTGAGGTCGGGTAGAAGACCGTAGTGTTAATTAATCAGGTCGGTCCCGATGATTGGGTACGGGACTGATGTTACACAAAAATTCTACGTAAGCGGACGTATCCCGAGATGTAGGATACGAAACGACTCTTTATACTGATTTATATTCTTTATATTGATTTGCGTATCATTTGCTGCGTAAAGCTTAAAATTGCTAAGCGTTTTATTAGTTGTGTTGCCTACTGGAAGCAATGAGATTTCTGCGTCCGTGTTAATGACAAATAATTCCCCGGTGACGCGATCGCGAATGTGGAGGCGTACGGATGTGCCGAAGTCTGCTACGCTTGCCTCCATGATAACAGACCTGCCTATTCCCCCTTACTTTCCGTCATGACCTTGCTTGGAAGTCGCAAGGATACCTCTAATGTACGGCGAAGGTATTCGAAAAAACCGTTTTTATCACCGCATCGTCACAACGTTTGTCCAGGTTAAGGTTACGTAACCTACTGATCTGAGACGGTTTCTCGAATGTCAGGACTCTTAATTAATTGTCGTAATTGACTTTCTACCGACGCGGAGAAACTCGATAATTCGCTTTTTCAATTTAGTATACGATGCATCTGTGTCGGATTTCGCAATAAGCTCTACAGCACGCAATTGCTTCGGCATCTAATGACATTATCACGTAATGTGCCTTTGTTTTATCGTCTGTAATGCGCGCGGTTTTGAAAGTCGCCTCTATTTAAATGAACCATACTACCGGATCTTTAATCAAGAATGGCGAAATTTTGGGAATCCTATATGTGTCTATATGAAGGATGTTTATGGAATTGCTCTTCTAATCGTTGAAACGCGGCCTGCATCTGCCGCACCTGCTCTTGCAATTCCTCGGACGTGGGGAATTCCATAGCGATATGCTTTAACGCGTTACAATTATTCTATTTGTGCTAGACGCACGCGGACGTTTACAATACCGTTATGTAGCATATACGACAAGAGCGATACTAATTATACAGCGAATATTACGACAAGTATACGACGTAGCGTATTTTCATTCTTGCATTCACAAATCCGAGCGGGAAAATTCCGATATGCCTTTACGTGGCGCTCACAAACACGCGCGAGAAAATTTCGATATAGCATCTTATTTCGACGATTGCCGGCACAAACTCGCGAAACCGTTATAGCGGCGATGCGCGAAACAAAAACAAAAGAATTTCGAATCTTTACTACATTTACTTTTTCGCTGATTAGATACCTCGCGCGCTAATTTGGTGACGATGAGGTTTCCCTCGCCGGTAACGATGTCGCGGCGATGTTGCTACGGCATCTGCTGCTGAAGCACCCGGTGCGATGTCCTCGGTGACGGCATGCTGGACGCTTGTTGCTGGATTTGGTCGTGTAATGCTTTCGACGACGGCTTGATGCGCGCCTGCTGCTGGGTTTGCAGGGTGATGCTCTCGACGATGGCGCACTAAACGCCTGCTGTTGAGGTGGCCGCGACGGTTTTTTCGGCGACAACACTTCTGGGCCGTTTGCAACGTCGACGGATTAGATCGTCCGTTTTCCTTCCTGAGGTTTATAGTAATGCAGCTTCGTATGTTTCGGCGAAGACATGAAGGTTCTTTGGTTCCTGTACGTTAGCCACATGCGTGTCCTCTCTTGTTGCGACAATGGCCTACCGGTACTTTTCTTCCCAGGTTGCGTCGGCATCCTTCCCGTGATCACATCGGGGTCATCAATATGCGAACAGTAGATTTCGTAATCTGCTCTCCAATACGGGCCCACGCCCGTTGTTGACGTGCAGGAAGGTCCAAGGAATAACCACTTCGTACTTAGCCAGAAATATCACACTTTTATTGTAGAAGAACAATTGCGCTAGTCGAGCGTTGAGATAAATCTGTCTGTTCGTAACAAGAGTTCGCAGGTTGCAAGCTAGTGAAAAGACTCTAGCTTTTCTCCACTCCGTACACTAGGGAAGAATGGTGGTAGCTAGTCTTCACACGCGCGTAACCCGAGCTGCCACCTGAAGGTGTCCTTGGGATCCCGACGCTCACCTTTATCGCAAGCGGTAAAAATTCCCGCCGATCGCTTCTTTAAGCTTCATCAGCTTCCTAGTTCGTTTTCGGAACGATTTCGTCCTCTCGGGCCGTACGTGGGTCGGTCTATTTCCGGCTGCCTTCGCTAACGTCCGCGATAATTTCCTCTCTATTGGGTACTATGCCTGGGTCTCTTGGAGATCCGTTGCTATCCGGCCTGTGACTCCTTCTTTCGATCCGTGACTGCTATCCGCCGCTTGCGGCTTCTTCCCTCGCCGCTATTGTTCGACGAGGTCATTGTGCCTACGAGATTTTCATACAAAAATTAAATGCAGGCAATTAGTAAACGCAATATATGACGTGACACGGCTTTCTCTAGAGACTGCGTTAAGTATCATCGATTCTCGGTCCGGCGCGAGTGTGTACCCGCTCTCTATGACGGCGGCAGGATGCCGCTCCGCTGCAAACTGCAACGTCACAATATATAGTGATTCTTATTTTTTAAAATTTATTGCAAAACATAATATGAATATACGAATCTACATATTTGTGTAAACTCTCTTAAATGTATGTGCGTGTGTGTATGTGTACGTGAGTGGGAACGATAGATCAGGAGAGATTAATGAATACGCTTATTTATTCAAAAATTTCATTTACGGTGGCGGATTTCGGGGGAAAGGAGATTTAAGAATACTGTCTTGGTTACTAGGTGGTAACTGAAATTACAAATAGTAGGCTTGTATATAGCAATCGAGGTAGCTTGTATATAGCAAATCAAGGCTTGTATATAGCAAAAGCAATAAATGTAAAATTTGAAAAAAAGGTCAAATTAACGAGCATATAACAGATGTTATTTATACATAATTAATAGTTTATTCAATTATAGGACGTTTCGGTTTAACTTAACCATCCTCAGTTAAATTTAATAATAGTTCTAATTTACTCTATATTATTTTAATAATTTAGTCGATATTTAATAATTTAGTCAACATTTAGTCGATATACAATTGAACGAAATATAATGAGATCACATAAAAACATTTTTAGGAAACTAGCTTTAAAAATAAAAATAACTGGGATATATGTAAGGAAAGTAGACAGGATTTTCAATGTCAGAAGAAAGATGACGGGCCGAAGCTCAAGATCGAGATCATACGGCCCGATTGTATAAATTCCTTCGGGAACAGGAGAGGAGGATAGGAAACATTTTGAGAAGAAATCCTAGTGATTGATGGGGATAGTAAAATCGGGGAAGAGGAGGTTCATATCGAATTTCTTCCAGGAACTCGATGCTAAATGTAGGAGAGCGAGGAAGTTTTATATCTTCTAGATCGTAGGAGCTCAAAGGTGGAGATTCAGAGGCAGAAGTGAGAGAACGAAGTAAATCAAAAAATTCTCTACGTAATTTGGCTGGAGATCGAGTCCGAGGAATCTGGACGTAATCCGGGAGAAGATCGTCCTTCTTCACCTAGGAGATCAGGGGAGAAAGAAGGTTCAGGAACTGAAGGAGTGGAGCAATGGGGAGAGTCGGGCGAGTTCCAGTTCGAAGACGACCTCCCAGAAGACTTAAGCCATACAAGTGAAGAAGAACAAGGCACTGGAACTGGGCCAGGGTGTAAGGGTGATACCCGGAGGAGAATCGCATTCGGCGAGAAGATTTAATCTAGAGAAAGGAAAAAAATTAGAGGGATCAGGAATATTAGAACTATGAGTACTGTCTGATCTAAAGTTATCTCCTTGGCAATTGTTCAACCCAACTAGTTTCCACGCTCTCTTGTTCCGGCAATTCCGGACGTGTTTGAATGCAGTACGGGAAAAACGGGGATGGCGTTTCACGGATTCAGGGACTTAAAAATTTACTGAAAATTTTAAAATAGTTACTCATATCACTGACCAGAAAAATTTTTCTCTCTTTTTGAAAAAAATTTTTATAGGCATATATTCGCAACAAAACAATTCGTATGTTACAAGTAAAGATCGACAATGGGAAATGCTATGAGTCTAACCAAAGCTAAACCCATGTAACAGGAAGAAAAATGCTAGAGTCTAACCGAAACTAGACCTAAGTAGCAGGAAGGAAAATGAAGGAATAGGACGAATGTAGTGATTACAAATTCTAATTTATTGTAATTTGTAAATTGATTGCAAATTAACAAATGGTAATTTATTACAATTTACAAATAAAAGAGTTCACCGATAGGAGTGGAGAGAGAGAGAGAGAGAGAGAGAGAGAAATAATAACTTGAAGAAAAGAAATCTCTCCCTCTTTCTGTATGTATGTATGCGCACGCACGCGCTTCTTTTTGTGGTAGTTGATTTATGTGAGTCTCTTTGCTTCTTACGTTTGAAATGTTTGATTTACGCAAGTCCCCTTGCTTCTCACGATTTTTTTTCTCACGCACACACACGTGGATCACACATAGGGATCAGACCTCCGCTACGTCACATCTTGCACATTTATTCACGTTATTATTAATTTTTTAAAAGATTTTTTGCATTCTAGTCGTGATATTGAGTCCGCCATTTTGAATTTTTCAAAAAGCCCAACAGTGTCGAAAAATCATAGAATGTTCGGAAATTGCTGGGACCTCTTAATATTTTGGAAACTAAGCATTTTCGAAAGAAATGTTTAACCCTTAAACACACCGATTTTGTAAAATACGGAAACACATTTGCGGGTCTGAGAG
>QKQZ01000786.1:0-13773 GCA_003595255.1 Solenopsis fugax | reverse complement strand
TCATTTTTATAATCAATTATAATCATTATTCTTCTTATGTTTAAATAAATTATAAGCTTTTATCTCCAACCATCTCTTCTTTATTTTGATCAAACCCTCCTCTGAATCCCAGCTCGAATAAGATTGCACAGGTCCGATCCCGAGTTAAAACGATTTATTTCGTTGACTCAAATTAAGGACCGAGGAATGCATGAGGTCGAATAAGAGTAATAGCGTCCTGGTAGCACGCTGACCTATATTTCGAGCTCATTCAATGCGTTCGACTCGTGACACGCGCCTGAAAGCATGTGTGTACGAGACTAGGCCTATTGCGTCCTTCCCTACTTCCACTCGAAACCTTTTCCTAAGTCTCTTTCCGTGTCGAATAAACAAAGAGACCACCTCGAGTATTTCCTGGATGTAACACATATGTATTAAGTATTTTGTGCAATATTTTATTATCAACAATTTTCCCCATACTTCCCAACATTATAAATATTATATTATTTTTCTCTTTTGTATATATCAAGAAAACTGTGGAATTAACTTTTCGGTTTCAACTGGGGCAAATTTTGGCCAAATTTATTTTCATACACCCGACATATTATTTGAAATATTGTATAATGACATTTTAAGTCTCCGGAGTTTTGACAAATACACAATCTTTTTTATCAACCCACAGTGGCTAACAAAGAAAGAACTTAAATTCCATTTTACATTCATCAGGAATATTATTATATTCTTCATGACATGTTATTATATAAAATATTTTTAAATGCGAGTTTTTCTTTATGCCTAAATTAGTAAAAATTAAAAAAATTAATCATAGGAATATCATTTACATAATTTTTGTATTATTTTGAATAATAATAATTACTTTATTGAGTGCAGGTTTACAAAATTAAAATATTGTGATACGTTTCTCGAAATAGTATTTCATTTTTCATACAAGGTTTAAATTTATACAAAGCCATAGAATTTTTTTGTTTTAATTTGCAATCTCTTTCTTTAAACAAAAACTTTTTCATTAAACATTATTTAACTCCATTATAACTGATTGGTTATTGATTAATTTCACATCAAAACATCATTAAAATCGAGATTCAAAATCGCGAAACGTATATCGCGACTAATGATAAATGAACTTATGATTTCACATAAAAGTTAATATGAGAAAAAAATAATATTTCGTTAGGAAGAGAAATGGCGTTTTAATAAAAGATCCGTTCTTTTCAGGTGAATTTCTTGCACGGTTCATCTTTTCTCTCTTCCTCACTAAAAGAGAAAAAAAAAGAATTAAATACGCAAGAAGTTCAACTAAAAAGGCCTAAAATTAGAGAATTATTTTTCGCGCGGAATTTTCAATACTTGTTCGACATTGAAATCATTCTTCATCGATCGTTATTACAAGACAATTTCGACATAGCAGCTTTTAAAAACTCGACTGAATCAGCCATCGGTGAAATTAAGGCGACGCGACGTTTCTAATGCACCATCGATCCTAATAATGGGTCGAACCCGGACATATTTCTCCCTCTCTTTTAGCTGTCGAGATAGTGAAACGACATTAATAATGAGTAAACACGGTGTGTTAAGCGCTCTCCGAGGACTTCTTTCTATGAAAGTATCCGCATAATATATTGTTTCATACTTCTCTTGTCTTCTTACATCATAGATTTAATGTAGCGTAATCGATAATGGACTTTCGGTGAATATTGCTACGATTTTATTGGAGAACGATATCTTTTTAATATTTCTTTTCCATTGGACTGAAAGTGAATTTCACAGAAAATGTCTTTCCTTTTCTTGTGAAAATTATACGATCAAGATAAGTTACTGATACGTATTTTACTCGTTCGTCATTGCAATACTACACTCCCTTAATAATAACATTTTTTTAAATTCTGCTATACTCAGAAAAATTTCTTTAAATCAACGGGACATATTCAATAGTGTTAATTTTTATAAGATCAAGTAGACCCATTTATGATGTCTTATCATTTCAACAATAATTGCTTAGGATTAAATAAAAATGTTAGCTTTCAGAAATAATTTTACTCTTTAAACTTCAAAACAGGCATATATAAAAGATACATGTCTCACAGATTTTTGGGCTTATAACAACATATTTCAAGGAAAATCAAAGTTAGTTCCAGACATAATTGTGATACGTTTTTTTTTTTTGAGCCGTTAATTAAAAGTATTCTCAATATTTCCATGCCTCAAGAAAAATCTCTCCAATAAATTCATCCTCGCAATATGTTCTTAGCAGCGACAAAAAAGATGTGAAAGTGCCGTTCGATTTTCAATTCTTTTCGGATTATATCTAGTCAAGAATAATAAGCACACGCGTATCATATTCTTTTCTTTCACCTGATATATATTTACACGAGCGTATATAAGCATATCATTTCATGTTGGTGAATACACCTGACCGCATAGAGATAATGCACTTGTCGATACGAGTTCGATAATGTGGATTCGATGTATATTACCCTTAATCACTCTAATTAACATTAATCATTTATACTCGTATCTGCTAATTTTATCGCTTCTAAGTATTACGAATGCAAACATGCAAACGGATTTTTCCGCTCGAATTACTCCAATAAATCTATCAGAACGCAGTAATTATGCTTTCGTGGAGTTAGTGAATAATGGTGTAAAATTTTATATTAAATACACAAGAGCGCAATTATATGATCAAGATATCCGTCACATTGATAAGATTACATATTACGTATGACATAATTACTTAAAATAAGTAATTACTTAATAATTGAAGGGACAGAAGAGAATTTTTTGAAAGAAATTGTTTATTGCTCATTATTATTCGCTTGTTTATTTCTGGATATAAAATTAATAAGTATTAATTTCTAAAGTATTAATTAGTTCGTATGTAAATAATCTCTTGAAGACTGGCAAGTTTTTGGACGACTTTTCGACGTAGAATTTTATTGACTATGTCATTGCATCGATCTACGAAAAACATGTTGCCACTCTAGAACCGATATATCGGTGTCCGATCCAGAAAGATATAAAAATTCTTTTTCTGTATTTGAGCTTTATATTATTATATATTTATAGAACACAACTATTTAACGGCATTTGCAGTAAAAAATTTTATAAAAACAATCAGAAAAATTATACCGAAATTTGGGATATAGTAAAGTAATAAAAAAACATATAAAGTAACCATAATTTACAATACTTCACTATAAATGAGGAGCAGACTCAAAATGCGTTTTATCCAAAATTTTACTTTGGCCAATTTTTTCGAAAATTTGGAAATTTAAAAAACTTGGAAATTGATGTCTAACGTTGAACCATTTACATCTATTTATATTCTCAATTTTAACTTTTCACATTTCAATTTCTTGACTATACGATGACTTTTATATAATTATGAAGTATTGTAAATTATTATTGTAACGCGGTTATATAAAAATTTTTACATATTGACAGCGTTGTTTTTTTGCTGGGACATGAGGTGAGTAATCTAATACAGGATTGATTAACGTAGGTATTTTTATAACCTTCTTAATACGCATATGTTTAAAAAATAAAAATAATCCCTTTCATATAGCCTTAAGAAGCACATGTTATCTATTTCCATTCAGCAATTGCATAATAAGTTGATGTGAGTAATGCCAACTTGCACTTCATCCATTTGTTGCACATCATGCACATAAATATAGAAACGAATTGATGCGAAAATTGAAATTGTATTGATCGCTGAAGATAGCTTAAATTCGAGCCAAAACGGTTTGTAACAATATATCGTTACATTATAATCATTAAAATTTTTTCTTATGATTAATTGTGTTTTTAATACCGCGCCAATTCCCAAAGCCTTTATTTTCCTTAATTTATTTATTATCGCGAGTTCCAGTTTCATTCTATAGTTACTTTCTATTAGTTAGTTCTACAGTTCTGCAGTTTCTCATTCTATAGTTAGTTTTTAATAGTTTCTATTAGTTATAGAGGAAAGTTGCCAATACTGATATAGTGCTCCTAAAGCGGCATTCTCTCATTTCTCGGAAACTAAACGTTGCACTATATTAATACTGATAAAAACACGATCTGCTTAGGTAATTAAAAAATGAAACCTATAGTTAATTATTCATGACTTTTTTTATATAAAATTTGTTAAAAACAAATTCTTAAAAAAATGAGAATAAAATTTTTACGATTTTCCTTTGAAAGTTAAATAATTTAAACAATAGTGAATATATTACTGATAATATTATATATTATTAATAATATTAGATCACTGTACATGTTTGTAGCTCCTTAAAACTACAAACTTTTTTTTTATATCTTCTTCATATTTTCCTCGTAGTGCAGTTTGAAACATAAATTTGTTATGCAGAGTAAACCGGCACACTTCTCCGTGAGAACAAATAACAGGTCTGATCGCGCCATGTTTGGGTTTACGTCATCACTTTAACGACTGAAAAGAAAGCTTGCCTGCTAAAAATAGTAAACCGTTGTTAGCCTGCAGAACAACATAATGAAGGTAAGGTGTCTACATCGACAAAAAAGCACCTTTAATCCTCCGACTGCGTACGTGGATTGGCGCGACATTGAAGGATACAGTTAAGGTTATCACAGATAAGGTTACCATCTATAATCTGTTTTCACGGACACTATATCGGTACACTTTTTCTCATAAGATAGGTAGCGATTTTGTTTCAATTCTATTTTCTTTTAATTTTATATACATTGTTGTTAAATATATAAAATTTTATTACTTTGTTAATCAAAAAGCCACACACACTTTGCGTTACCTTAATTATAACACGTACCATAAGAATTTGTCAATCACAATTGAGAATGATTTTATAGTTTTGACAATTCTGGACTGTCAAAACTATAAAATCATTCTCAATTGTGATTGACAAATTTTTACGGTTACGGTACGTATTACAGTTACGGTTATGCAAAGTGTGTGCGGCGCCCCTTACTCCTTTACTACGGAGGCATGTGAATTCTGCCTTTACTATTATGTCAGTTTTGGGGGCGATTATGATAACTATGGCCCTTCAAAATAAAAGTGATTTTCGAAGTCATTTCTAGCGAGGAATACGGGAAAAATGGTAAAAAAGTTCTCCATTATCAAGTAATTATTAAGTTTAGCTTTAAAAACACAAATATTATGTAAGAAATATTATATAAGAAATTTAAAGCAGAGGTTTATAATTGAACTGTTCCACGTGAGTTTTTGTGTTTCCATGCGATACAAGGTCCATTCCACCCCCTACTTGCAAGCGAAACGAGGTCTATGAACGTACTGTTTCACATGGATTCGCGACTTTTCATAAGAAACGAGGTCCATCCCACAACTCTAAGGAGCGTATGTATTGACTCTTGTGTTAATTACAATTTTTTTTATCTTAACTTTTGTTGTAATTCAACGCACATCAGTTTGTGTATAGTCAATGTCTTTCGTTGTTTATATTTTTAAGACTATCTGTTAACATTTGTTGGTTAAAGAATTTTTTAAATATTTTTCCCGTATTTCTTGCTAAAAATGCTTCCGAAAATCACTTTCATTTTGAGGAGCCACGGTTATCGTAATCATCTTTAAAACTGACACAATAGTAAAAGCAAAATTCACACGGCTCCATAATGAAGGAGTAAATGGCGCTTTTTGCATAATCGTAACCGTAACACGTACCGTAAGAATTTGTTAATCACAGTCGAGAATTGTCAAAACTGTAAAACCATTTTCAATTGTGATCGTCCCAGTTTTGGGATCGAATTTCTCACAAGGAAACGATTGGAACTATCCTTCACCGATTTTGATGAGTTTTGGGTATGTTGTAAAACATTAACAAATATTAGGCTTATATTTTTTTATCTGCTTATCTCGAGATTTAGAGGTTGAAACACCTCCTCGAAGATAATAGGTTTTTTTCGTTTTTAGTGTACTATATATCTTTGGAATTATGAGGTATACATATAAAAAAATATTTTATACAAAAGTTTAATAGTTTTTTTATACTCTGTATAACGGTACATTCACTTTTTTTCGCTCATAAATTAAATAAACAATGTTTAACGCCAGAACTCTTTCTAGAACCCATAGAGAACTATAGATCTTTTAAAATCCTACAAGAATTGTATCGGAAACTGTCGCAAGATTGACTAAGATATTGTGTAAACCTAGCATATCACTTTGTCCTAATCGTTTTTTTTTTTGCTATAATGGCTAGAAGTATTTGTTTTATCTATCTTGAACTATAAAACTATTAAAAATGAAGCTAGAATTCCCAATATTTTGTTAATTTCTGCGAAACAATACGCCAACTTCACACATACGAATTTGAAGCAAAGGCTAAACTTACACGATGTCGGTAATACAGATTTTCTTTTTCAAAAGTCGAATGGCACAAGTCGTGTGTGGGGCGAAGAATAAGGGGAATAGCTAATTGTAAGGCCAGGCGAGCAGACTAAATCTTTTTATCTATCACATTTATGAATGCATTATCTGTTCTTGCTCTTCGATTGCAGCATCATCTTTCGCAAGAACTATCGTCCATTGTTTGACACAATTTACTGTTATGCTCATCAATTTGTATAAACTTCTTTTAAACCAATTTTTTATTTTACACTTTTAATCTTAGTTTTAATGGCATTACATTGTTCTTACATGTTGTTCCTAGAAGACAACGATCTTATCTTGAACACATGTAACGATGCACTCCCGAAATATCCCGTATTGTTCCTGGCGACCAGCAACAGGAGGCTGTTCGCCCAGAGCGTGGTGTTTGTCCACCTTTTAAACGCCACTAAAAATAAAATTCTAATGACCGGCATGACCATCAGATGAATGCGTCGAGTCTTCGAATGGGTCTATTGACTAAGGGGGTAACGAGCATCACGTGACTTGTCACATTAAAGCACTCCGGTACTTTTCAGACACATTCAATAATATTCGATTCACGTCTGCTGCGGTTCACATCACTAATTTTGTGATAAGTCGGAAGTTATACGAGTAAAAGTATCGAAGCGTCCTAATGTGATCGTGTGACAAGTCACGTGTGACGTTCGACCTCGTTACGATGTGCGTTCAGATTCCCTCCCAAGTGTCCCCCAGGTTATTTTATTTTTGTCTAGCATTTAATAAACAATAAGGATAAAATGATACCTGGGGGACACTCGGCAGGAAATCTGAACGTACCCTTACATGGATTATCACCTCTCCCCCTCCGCATAAGGCTCAATCATCCAAAAGGTTTGTTGCATGCTCCAATGTAAACCAGAGAGTACTTGAATCACTTCCCTAGTAACACAGTGCGTTGGCTTTACATTGGTTTACATTGGCGAAACATTGGTTATGTTGAGAGCGCATTGGTCAATATTTCCCAATGGAAAGCCAATATTGGTCATAGAATTAATTGCATATGTATTAGTAATATTGCATGCCAATTAATATACAATGTTGGATTTATATTGGAAATGCATTGGCTAATTATTGGATTAATATTGCAACTCCAATATTGGCTAAATAAAAGTAGATATCCACCTTTTAATATTGGACCAATATTGAAAATCAATTCACACCAATATTGCACCAATATTTTGTGCTACTAGGGTTGGATCACTTTCATCAACCAACCACAATACTGGTTCGAACGTATTGGAACACATTAGAGTGAGTAGGAGTATGTTAGAGCATGCGGCGTGAACAAATCTTTAGTCTATGAACGCGCTAAACCGGAGCGCAAGTGATTTCCGTCGGGTAACGAGCGAATTTCTCAGCCAACCGAAACTTACCGATCGCAGTTCCGAATTTTTCCGAAGGTTCATAATTATTAATCTTCGTAAAACAATAATGACCGATCGCAGCCAAAAATATCCGAGTATGCTAATTGCGGGGTATACAAGACCGCAATTAGCACATCATGACTGATTCCGTCGAGAGCTAGCACACCAGCCTTGTCCCGCTAAGCTCCGATTTCCCGATCCCACTATCGGTATACGGTCGAAGGCCGTGGCCAAAGAGNTTTCTTTTCTCGGTGTATCTTAAAGTATTAAGGCGATGCTGGACTGACGGTGGAACTCACTCGACGTCGGTACTGCAGATCATTACAGATTTTTCTTCGACGTGAAGTCTAAGACAATGAGCCGCGCGCGGGGCAAAGAGTAAGGGGAACAGACTAGCGCTCTTTGTCAAACGCACTCATCTGTCCTTGTTTTTCGACTTTAGCGCCATCTATTGCAAGATCTCTCTTTTACAACGAACGCAATTTTTGCTCTTTCCACCAAATCCGCGTGCAAATTACATAAACAATTTTTAAATAGTCCTTTCTCTCATACTAGAACTTCTAGGATCATTCTGCAAACGCCGTATTGCTCTTTCATTTAATTCATTCGCCGCTAACTACTTATTTCATACATACAAAGTCTAAAACTTTTATATGGGGCACATGTAGTCACGAATCGGCTGCAGAAGTCGATAATTAAACTGTAATTTTTTAATCAACTTTCGTTTTTCGTATTAAATTATAGTTAGTGGCGAATGTTTTTGTCACTACTTTAATTGTGGAGAAGGATTTTGAGATCTATAAAGCCAATTAAGAGAACGGACTATTTAAAATTAATCTTGTATAGAGACCGGTCCAGCATCGCCTTAAGCCACAGCAGATTCACTCCTAGCCACGACGTGACAGATGGTTACACCGGGACAAACTAAATATCTTGACTGCCTCTCGATGTATCCAGAAAATTCCTGTTCTAAATTAATCTAGCCTCCGTCGTCGCATGCTGCGACAAAAATCGCCGAGTACAGGGTTTTGGTTCCCGGTTGTCATGTCGGATCTCCCGCCCGCCGAACCGGCAAACTCGCTCGCGAGTCGCTCATCGATCATTCGCATGAGCTACCATAGATCCCCGAAACGTGTAAAAGGTCTCGCCTTCCGCGCTTGGCCAAAAATACACGCGAATCGCTTGTGTCACGCGTTCCGCGATCCGGCACGTGGCAATCTCGCCGCTACTTCTCAACATGACACGCAACGCTGTCACGCGTTCTCGCGATTAATTCTCTAGAATTAATTATATCTGTAAGTATTTCTCTATTTGTTTGTACATACATTGTTTGTACTACTTGTAATCCGTTTCTTATGTGTTATCATATCAACAATATAGTCTTCCGTATTCAATCTAATAATCTGCTCGTATTCAGGATCTTTTCTTCCCTCTCGTTGGAATCTATTCTCGACACCTAGTTCGGCGAGTTATTCGACGCGAAGAAAAGTTTTTATTTCACATATTAATTGCAGAATTTTAGTATTAATCAAATATTGTCATCAACTGACAGCTCGCCGTGACAAAATCAAATTATAATAAATTTTTTTTCCGTTATTGGCGTGAAATATACGTTTGTGCTCATTATTTTTGTACGTACTTTAATTGTATAAAAGGATTTGAAATTCTAAAACCAATTCAAAAATTATAAAAAAAATGTCGGTACTTTGCCTGACTTTAAGACTTAATACGGTTGTTAAATATTACATCGCAATTGTTTTATAAAATACTTAAAAATTTTGTGAATCATTTTGAATTTACGTTAATAAATTTTGAAATTTCGATTAAAAATTTCAAATTTTTAATTAAAATCGTCGATTATGGAAAATCATTATGGAACAATTTTAACAATATTTATAAAAGAATGTTAATTAGCTCGATGATGACATTTATAAACGTCATGCACACTGAAAAGGGTAAATGTAACTTTATGTTACTTCCTAAATCGTTTAATCATCGTAATTTATTTTCTCTTTGCCACATACAATTAGTACGGTATAAAGTTTGTTAAGCCCAAAACATACTATTATGTATCATTATAATTAATGTTTGTTTGCGTCATGTCAGAAGATGAAATACAAACACAGAAAGTCGAGAGAATAGATAGATTTATGTTTTTAATAAAATAAAGTTATAAAAAACTTCTTTTACACGTATTAATAAAAAATATCGATTTACAGTTATGCATAGCCCCTCAAGAACTGATCAAATATAGCGCAACAAAGATAACGGAGGTGCGACCATTTAGCTCGAGTATTGATAGATCGATTTTCGCATTTTGTTATTGAAAATATAAACCTAATGCACCATATAAAGCACAGGCAATAGCAACAAGAAATAAGGAACACTTCATTATATTAAATAAGGAAAACATGTAATGTTCTTCAACATATTAAATTTTGTTGAACATATTGGACATATTGAATTGTGCTTTTTATTGTATATTAGGCTATAATAAAAGTGCAATTACGTAGTTACATGAGCGAAAATTAGCGAATTTTGCCGAAAACATCAAATCTCAAGATTTTAAACTCTTGAGCTTCAGAAAATTCTTGAGCCTTCGCACCTTCATAAACAATAATTCGACATATATTTGACGGTTAGAGCGTCGATCAGTTGTTTCTTTTCTTGTAGACCGACTTTCTCTTTATCGTGTTTAAGACACATGTTTTGTGACTATACTTAAAACAAAAGAAAACAATGGTCGACTATACATAATGTAAGCCCTAAAGTGAATGCTTTGAAAACTGCTGAAGCAGTTAAGCAATTTTGCGCACAATTAATTTTAAACAAATGTCATTTTAAATATTAAATTTTTAAGTAAACTCAATTTATTGTAAATATCATTAGAAAAGTGATGCTTTCTTTTCCTTTAACAAATATAAATCCATATATAGAAATACTTTTCTAGGAAATCTTTTCACTTTTTACTTAAACTTTTATATATATATATATATATTTATATGGTTTATTTGAAGTACAAATATTAATACATTTGTAAAAAATGGGTGTAACACATTCTTACAGAAGTTCTTTTTGAAAATGTAATAATATGCTCAGTTTAAATAAACTATACACATATAAATGTTATGTTTATTAAAGTTTATTCTTATTAAACAATACATTTTTATAGTTTATTTACTTTAATTTTTATAATTTTTTATTGTTATAATAATAAAATTTTAAAAATAGTCGAAATAACCAAAATTTCATTCTTTTTATGTAAATATTTTAAATACATGATAACTTTATATTTTTTTAAAAAAATTCAGGTTTTTGTCACTATTTCTTAATATAACACATTTCTTAATACATCTTAATCCTTTAAAGCATTCAATAGAATTGAACATTTCTACTTCCTATTAAAATAATTTTTTATCTTAGTAGAAAATCGCCGCCAAATTTCTTATATTACTTTCAAATGCAGACCAATCTGTAACTTTTTCATAATTCTTTCATTGTTTTAAAAATAGGTGTAATACATCTATAAGAAGTAAATCTTTCTTTTTCGAATTCGTAAGGAATCATAGAATTTTTCTTGCGCAGATAAAAATTGGTAGGGATTGCCAAGTTCTGTCTGGTAAAACTTATCACGTAAATTACTAACATTCTTGCGAAAGTTCGTCATGAACGTGACAACGATTTGACTTTTACGATAATAAATGTATTTAATCCTCTGAATATATTTCTCCACATATTTTTCATTACATACGAATTTCTTAAACATTGGTATACAGTGAATTTTTAAGATTGTTTACGATATGGAGTCGTATTTTGAAAATTTTTAAAATTTGAAATGGCGAAACCGATATGACACACTAAGTGGAAAAAATAAGTCGTTATTTGAAATCTGATATTCAGAATTTTTTGGGGTCATTGATTATGAATATGGAATCAGATTGTTAAAATTTTCAAAATTCAAAATAATGGATCTAATATAGCGAAATTACAATACAAAAAATTGATTAATTTATACGAAATAGAAGCAACAATCCAAGTACCCGTTTACTTGGATTATTAAATTTCATCAATATGCACTTTCCCCTTCTTGCATGATTTTATTAACTTTCTGTTATTTTAAGATACAGAATGTCTCACAGGAAATTGCTGAAATTAATTACTTCTTATTCTACGTATGTAGCTATCAAAAAAAAATAAAATTTAATTTAATAGAAGAAATTTGGCAGTTTTTGTGATAAATATACCAAATAGAGAACTCCGCTTCGATGACCTTGACCTTGACATATTTTGTGATAATAACTTTTTAATGACTAAAGAGCGATGGCTAAAACTTCCTGGAGGTTAATCAGGGTCATAACCTTGATAACACATGTTAAGATCAAGGTTATCAGAGGGGAATCACCCAGGGATGGGAAGTAACTCGTTCCTTGTAACGAAGTTACAGTTAGAGTTACTTTTTTTTGGTAACTCAAATATAACTTCGTTACTTTTTTCCATCTGTAACTATAACTTAACTTACAAAGTTATACATTATTTGTGTAACTAGTAACTAAATTAATAATTATTTTTATAGTTACTTTACATATTTGAAACTCATTTGTCAATTTAGATTGCACTTGCAAACATCACCCGAGTGGCGTTATGTATCATTTTATTTTTATTTAACAATCAGTAAACAATAAGGATAAAATGATATACATGAGGATACTCATCTGATGTTTCCAAATGAAGCTTTAATGTGATTGGGTAGATCTAAATAAAATTGTATAATAGATAAACTAATCTTTTTTTAATAATATTCCTTTTGATATTGATGTTACTCAAAATGCCTTTGGATCTAAGTTCTATACTTAGTCTTATCCTTAAGAAAGTTCGAATTTAGAACACAGTTCATGTAGCTTTTATATGTACATATAAGTACATACCTATAATTAATATAAACATGTTACATGCATGTTACACAATTAAAGATACTTTACATGGGTACTCTTCAGAAAATGACACAAATAGACACAAGAGTAATTTTATCTTTGTTCCTCACTGAATTTCAAACAATAGCGTCTCTAAAGGGTATAGCGTAATAAGGAAAGTGATAATTAGGGCCCTGCGCGTAATCAATCGTTATATGGGGCAAAATACCCAGATAGCACAGGATGTCCTTGGGACGTCCATTTTAGTTCCATATGTCCACGGACTAAAAATGGACATCCATCGAATATTCTTTACTGGACATAACGAGGATATTCTAAGCAGGACATCATATGGACGTCCATTTTTGGATATATTTTGGAATATCTTAAACAGACATTCTACATATATGTTCTTGGACACAAATCTTATATATAATGTATTTATTCATTAATATATAATATTTTATTCCAATTGTATCCATATGATACAGACGAATACAACAGTTTTGGAATTTTTTTATTCGTATATACTTCTTAATAACCTCNTATGCTTCTTAATAACCTTTATCTTAATATATTATAACAACAATAATATGTAATGTTAATATATATACGGAACGTTTTTAGAAAACTTGTAATTTTATAATTTATAATAATTGTTACAGATCCAGTTCGAATTAATAGATTCGAAGAATAATGTGATAATAAATACCTATTGCCTCACATTGTACAATTTTAATAACTGAAATTTTTTTATAACAATATGCGATAATTTTCTGCTATTATTTGAAATTGTTAATGGTTGCGCGCTTCCAGGCATTCACTGAAAAGTGCTGTTGCACAGGTTTTTCCTCTAAGCCGGAACACGTGTACTGGTGCCGGCCGAGATTAAACGTTTATTTTTCGCGGACATAAATGTGTTTTCAGTGCAAATGATCTTTTCCTGAACGTTGTGTTACATTATAGAAAACGCATTGTGTAGTACAAAACGTTGTGTATAGAAGCAGGGAACCAAATACCGTAAGTATATTTCTTTTGATGGGTCTTTGATTTTTTTAGGTTATAAACTAAACAAATATTTCTTCCTCGTTATTTCTATAATGTAATTATA
>QKQZ01000784.1:0-27574 GCA_003595255.1 Solenopsis fugax | reverse complement strand
AGCAAATTATGTCTCTTTGAGATTATAAATACTTCCAAGAAGATTTTATATTCTTGCTTATATATGAAACAATGAATTGTTGATTTGATAGTCTGTGCAGAAAAAAAATTAATATCAAATCAACAATTCATTGTTTCATATATAAGCAAGAATATAAAATCTTCTTGGAAGAATTTATAATCTTAAACAGACATAATTTGCTTACATGGAGAAAATTTTTCTCTTGAGCAAATTATGATTAAGATATCAAATTCTTCCAAGATTTTATACATTGAGAGAAATGTTTTGTAAAACCAACCAAAGTTTGGTCGATTAGTGATCAAATAAATTTTATAGTGATAGTTACTAAATATATAGTTGCTTTGACCAAACAATGTAGTCTTAACCAAATAATTATTTTCATACAATAAATTACAAAAAGTTTTTGGTTTTTTTGTTAAATGTAACAAAGTTTTTGGTACCAGTAACTATAAAATTCATTTGATCACTATACTACCAAATGATTTCTCTAAGTGTATTCTTGCTTATAGATGAAACAATGAATTGTTGATCTGATACTCATTTTTTTTTGTATACGTACGGCGGCTTTTCCTTCTCGTTGATTTCAAACGACGGATTATATATATATATTTTTTTTACAAGGAAATCTTTTCTTACGTCTCTTCGCGGAGTAGTACTTTGTTGCTCGCGCGAAAGGAGACCGAGAGGATCGCTGAGAGTCAGCGCCGAGAGCCGCGCGAATTGAAAATTTCGTGCCGCGGCCAGCCGGCACTCACGGTGCCGTTAAGCAACGGTGCATCGCGCCGCATAGTCGGGGAATCGGAATCGTCGTACGTTACGATGATCGTAAATAATCGTCATATCCGAGCGCGGCAGGTCGGATCGATTTAACAGCATACATGCAACGTAATTCCTTAGCGACGGAAAGCGTAACGCAAGGCGCGCTCGCGTTTTCACGCACGTGATTCCGCGCCGGCCCGGGTCGACGCGGGGGCTGCATTCCGAGTCACTGCACTTTCCAGCGGTCGCCGGCCGCGCGCTTTCATTCTCCAGAGAACTCGCGGAGTGAATGCCGATTAAGAGTCAGCTCACCCAGGCGTTATTCGAGATAATCCAGCGCGATCGTAGAAATAATCGACGGTTTCTTTCGCGTCTCGCGTCCTCGTGGGAAGAATTTTATAAACGATGGATCTGCGATGGATCCTCCCACTTTGCTGGAGACGCCTAATCCGAGATTCGTAAAGGCAATCGATCATATGTTTCCTCCCCTCTCCCGCGCCTGCTCAAGAGGAATTTATCGATGGGATTAAGAGTGACACGCACAATACGCGTTCGCTTACAGCTGCAAAGCGGCAATTTTGTATGTTAAGTTAACGGTACGGTAACGGTCGTACGCGGATGTTAACTTTAATGCTGCCGTAATCGTTGGCCCATTACTCAAATTACTCGCCGTCGCTATTTAACCGCATGAGAGATGCATCGCGCTGCGGTACCTGGCGCGCGCATTGCATCGCTCGTCGATTAATTGAGAACCGTATTCCATCGATCGGTCATGAAATCAATTCGACGATTGACTCTTTTAACTTTTAAACTTTAACTTTGATTACCATATATATACGTAAAAGAGACGTCACCCTTTTGACACTATTTATTATTATTGCTGTCACGATCGCGTAGTCACGTAAGAAAATATAACACATTGATTTGGAACTCTGTTATCGGAATACTCATATTACTGTGTAAAATATAACGATATTATTAATTTATTTATTATTTGTTTAATAATTTATTATTATGTTAATTTATAATTAATTAATTATTAGTAATTTATTGTCAAGTCTGGGTAATCTGGGTATATTTGAAATATTTGTATTTGAAATATAATTTGTATTTTGTATTTCAAATACTTTAATGATGTATTTTGCTCAGCCTAGTTTATAGCTATGAATTTGTACGACTTCATTATTCGTAGTAAACAACTTTTATTGGCTTTTTATTGATCTTCAATGATGCACGCGATGTGAGAAACGTTTATGAGAAATAACTAAAACAAATCAGTGAATTTGCATTGATTCTATTTACACCTATCAGTAATTCGGTCTTTACTAATATAAAAATATTTTTTTATTAAATTCTGATTTTTTCCCAGAAAATTCAATTACACCAGTAAATACATTAAAAATTTTTTTTGTTCAGCCGGTTAAAAGCCAGCTCAAAATTTCCACGCAATGTTGTAGCGCTTAGCTTCGTAATTATATTATCGTAATTAAAAGATCGAATTAAAAAGTATTTTATATTTAAAATAAAAGATTTGGAAGTATCTTGTATTTTGTAATTCAAATACTAAGATTTCCAGTATTTTATATTTCAAATACTCTATCGTATTTGACGTATTTTGCCCAATCCTCTTTATTGAGTTTCAGCGTCAAGCATAATATCATTGTAATATAACTATGCCATTCGATTTTGAAGCATGTTAATACTGGAAGAGCACATTTCTTGAAAAGTAACCAAAAATGTTTTTTTTCTCTACGAGCTGACTTTTTTTTTTGAAGCAATGAATTAAATGCGAGTACTCTCTCTCACATGAAACGTGAATAAAGTTGAATATTAATAATTAAATTTCCCCTCCTTCGTTATGATCCCAATAACACAAAAAGATATGGTACAAGATATTTTTATATCACGTAGAATAATAAATTTATTACTATTTATTTATTTATTCATTATTATTAATTTATTACGCGAATATTCAGTATGGTAACACACTCTCGAGAGCAATGTAACGTCACTTCATTTTAAAGCACGCTAATATTCCAGGCGATCGATGCGAGAAAGGCGTAATCGCAATAAAATTCTTATTCTTGCGCGCGAGGAGCGTGCCGTATCCTCTACAACGACGTTTACCAAGTTAATTGCACGTGGACGGGATTTCAGGGTGCCTTCGGCGACGACAGTCGGAAGGGTGGCGCAGGCGCGAGACTTTCGCAGTCCCTTTGAGAGGGAAACCGACGCGGTTCCGAGGCGATTTCCCAGGAGGAAAGACCGAAGTTTCCTCAGTGCTTCCACGCGCGCCGACTACTCGCGATCGCCGCGTGCTTCCGCAGGATGCGCGCTCGCGAAACTTTGGCAGACCCTCCCGACGTACAAGTTGTTCCACAACGATAGCGAGCTACGACGCGACGAGATCGTTCGATTCAGCGGCGCGCGGCGTGATTTATCACGGCGCGTGATTAACGAATTTCTACAAAGTGTACCGGTTCACTTAATCAGCTCATGACTCTATACGTCCGGTCGGGAATAATTTATTCGTAATTACCGGCTAATATTGCTCTGGGCTTCGCCGCGAGTGCCTCTGGGCACTAACTCGCGGACGAATCGTTGAATTGTGAAATTGGCCTCGGAAATCGAGCGTGTTCGATATTTTCATTCGTTTCGAGCGCAAACAGAAACTTCCTAGACATATCAGTACGCGATTTAAAAATAGCGAAATTTTTTTCTATTGACGTATATGTTATTTTAACAGCCGAGTACTCCCAGATTTCGAGTAGAAACGAACTCGGCGAGTTTCGTTGCGCAGCTCGAGGTAAATTTATGTCTTATGAAAATTTTGAAATTCCAAGAATCAACATTGATGATTCAAAGGAGGAAATTTAATTAGTAGTAACTTTATTCGTGCAAGAGAAAGCTTCGCATTTATTTCATTAATAGAGAAAAAAATTTGCAAAGGGTTGAAATTCGATGTGTACCATGCTTTCTCATGTTATTGGGATTATAATGAAGAAGGAAATGTAATTATTAATATTTAACTTTATTCGCGTTTCATGCAAGAGAAAGTCTTTGCGTATATTTCAATAATTGAGAAAAAAGTCAGTTCTCAGAGAAGAAAAAAATATATTTCAGTTACTTTTCAAGAAACGTGTTCTTTCAGAATGTAAAACGTTGCGTGCGAACCCTTGCTCTCAAAGAGGAGATGCCTATTCATTAATCGCGTACGCGAAGATTTTCCTCGGCTGAGACTTTTTCGCGTATGCAAACCGGTGGAACGAGATGCTCTCGTCGGCATGCAACGGGAAAGCGGTTGAAGACGGGCATTCGTAACAGTCCCGCGATGTTTCGGGAGCGGTGATACGGAGTAGGAGAGGTAAGGTGGAGAGGAGTCCGAGAAGCGGCTCAGCGACTCCCCGCCGCGATTGTTTAGCGGGGTGCATTTCCGGGACCCGGTGAACGCGCGATCGATAACTTTATCGGGATCGCCGCGACACCGGTGTTTCTGAGGGGTGTCGAGAGTGCTCGGGGAGGAGAAAAAAGTATGCAGCTACTTTCCAGCTTCATGGGTCGGCACACGAAGCGAGGAGCCTCCTTGAAAAAAGGTACGTCGCGTCCGTCGCGGATGAGGGCGCCCGCTCTGGTGCCACGTGACGTTAATCAGCGTTAACCAGACCAGCAACGCAGGGAGAGGAAAACACGTGGCGAAAATTTCACGCGGGATTTCACGGTGGAAAAACGAGTTGCGAATTACGGATCGACCGAGAGACGAACGTACGAAGCGCTCAATTAAACGCGAGAGGATGTTCCCTGATTCTCTGGCACGAATTCGCGGGGGAGGAAGGAAGAACGACTCCGAATTTTATCTTGGCGATAGATAGACGTATCGGTAATTTACTAAACGCGCGGAACGATAGGCCCATGCATGGATTGACACGATCACGCTTCGTTAGCTCTCCGTTCCTAGTAAACACGTAGGGATCAAGTTCTGAGAGTCACGGGACATCACAGGATGAGCTATAATTAATAAAACTGCGTCACATGTGGAAGTAGTCAAACGTGTCGTTGTTTATCGAGATTTTTTTTTTTTTCAACTGGCAGGAGAGGATAATCCCCCAATTCTCGTGATTCAACTTTCGATGCCGCATCCTGCCGCAAGTGAGTTCCAGACGTCACGAACGGTGGTAAATGGCCACTTAGGTATATGGCGGGTTTCACGATGGGCGAGACCGATACATCACGCTAGAAGTCAACGCGAACGAGATCATTGCGTTCCTCACGTGTGCGCACACGAAACTATATAGAACGCAGCGAATGGAATATTAAAGTGGAATGGGCGGGTGCATGATCTAATAACTTATTTGATCGATACCCTCGGAAATGCCCTCGTATGGCCTCGACGCGGAGCGGCTCGCGCGCTCACACGCGATGTGGGATGCTCCGTGACCAGTTTTGTACGGTACGGCGATCATCGGGAGCATCGAAATTGCTTTTCGTCGAGCCCACGAAGACCGGCGAGAAGCCGCCTGATTCCGACGGCTGATTCTCTCCGAAACCCCCCTCCGCGTCACGGCCTGAATGCTGATGGAAGAGCGTTAGGTCACCGATTAATGCGTAAGAAACTCGTAACTCGAGTTTTTCTATACGCACGTATCTGGTTTCTAAATATAAATTTTGCCGGTACGCGGGACTTATGTTTAGTAGTCTATCGATTTTTATTCGTCAACCGTGCGCTCGCACGTCGCGTCGTCCGCGTCGTCCGCGTCGTCGCGTTTCTTCTTCCTGCCGCCGTTGTTTTCCCCTTGCCCAGCGATTTCGTATATACGTACGCTATAACAGCATTCGAAATGCGAAGCGTGATTCGCCAAATTCAATCTGCGGAAGTAATTACTCTTGGCACAGCCGTACGCGACGTCAACCGCGTGAAAGGTTGCAACGCTAATTCCACCCCACATGTGCGCCTCCATAATGTCAAGGTCGCATCCTGAATTATCGCTCTTATCCTCGAGCTTGATTCGCCATGGAATCAGTCGCTGTGCATTGCAACTATATCACAGCGAGGCTGACTTTGATATGCCGCGTAAATAACTTTATCGATTAGAATTTGATAAGAGCCACTTTTAAATATTCAAAAACGTCGCGAGCTTCTTCTAAGTGAGAAACCCGAACACCGGATAGGGGAGTTTCTTTTTATAACAAATTCGATTAAGGATTTCCAATACAAGCCTGCAAGCGCGAGCATTCGTGCGAAATTACAATTGTATTTCTTACGTACTCTTTCCAATTATCTTTCATTAAAGAGATATTTTCGAACCGTATTCTTTTCCGCCAATGACCGAACGCGGACATTCCTTTTTTATAACTGTTAGCTCAGCAAAGTACTAAACACTTTCCTATCGATTACATTTTAAGAGAATATATTCGTAGTTTCACCAAAAGTACATACACCAGAAGTATTAAGTGTACTTATGAATGAGTCAGTAGACACGTGTTTCAAAGAGCCAAGAAGAAACGACTATTAACCAAGACAGTTAGCTTAACAAATGGCTGGAAGATATCCGCAGGATATGTCACGCGAATGCATCGGGGTGTATGCATTCCTCCGCAGCAATAACTCTTACTCGTGACACTCGTCCTCGCTCTTTTACCGGCACGCTGATTGATATGCACCGCAGCACAAACAGTTGCAAATTTATAGACTACAAATCGCGTTTCGCTTGAATCAAGTAAATCTCACTTAACTCGGAACTAATACATGATTTAAAAGAAAGGCACACAAAGAAGACACAAGAAGAAGCACAATAAAAAGAAAAGCGGAAAAATTTATGATAATATGTTATGATAATAAAATATGAAAGAATGCAAAAATTTTATGTATAAAACAGTAGGATTTTAATTATATACTTTTTTGAAAAATTTTAACTTTAATGAACTTGTTTTAAATCATGTGTGAGAAAGCTTAACAATATTTATAACAATATTTATATAATAACAGTATTGCTAAACAATATTAAACACTGAAAAAGAAAAAAACTAAATATTAAAAGAAATAATTGGTCCAAAATGTGTGTACACATGTAGGTGAATTATTACGGAAACACTAATTCGATGTATCACGCAATCAATGGCATTTACTCTGCGTTGAAACCACTTAACATTCTTTTTATACGTGTACAATTGTCCAAGTTATATTTAGATATATGAGAATTAAAAGCGAGAAATTGTACTTCAATTATATTATTTTATAAATATTATTCTACAATTTAAGAATTGTTTTAAATATAATCTCACATTTGATGTACTTTGTATAAAGATTAAACTACATTTTGAAAAGCTAACTATCTAACAAATAATTAATATCCGTGTTCGAATTCCTCCCATTTAATTATTCAGTATCCTTTACTTAATTAGAAATCGTTAGTAGAAATTCAGACGTTACTAGACAAGAAGGTTCGCACTCTCCCCATGTACGTCGCGTTAAATGCGGCCGTTTAATTCTCACTTTATCGCGACTGCATCCTCTAAACTGATCTTAAATCCTCCCTAGATGTTATCATGGCACATCATATATGTCTCAATAATGTTACATCTTCTCTTCCTTAGGAAAGCGCGAATCCATCGGAGGCGGGTATCCTGTTGGTAATTGGCCGTATTCGACGGGGGGTCCGATCAGACCCCTTAGCGGTACCGTTGGCGGCGGCGGGGTGGCGGGGGGCACCAACATGACACCCGACGATCCCGCGCCCGACGAAGAATTCACCCACGCCGTCGCGCAAAAAGCACAGGTACGGCTGCTTATCATTGACTCTTTTTGCTCGGCCGAGCCGAATAATAAATTCTTGAGCGACAACCGAGAACGCGTGTGCCGTTGTTTTATATGCCGAGTCACTATACGCCAGCCAGGAAATAGGTCACTTCTTCATAGAGTATAGACACTTCTTGTGTACGCGCACACCTAATCAAGACTCTTCATTTCAATTTGCTAGCGTACGAACGGAACACTCGAGAGAAAAAAAGGTTCTTCTCCAGATTTTTTTGATTCGTTACGTCACGAATTAACTTTTAATTGAAGAAAAGAAACGCTGTGTGTGTACCAAGAAAATAAAATTACTGGAATGAAGACTATTAAAAGAATTAAATTGACGTACGTGGAACGTTCGGAGCGCAGGGATCGTGAAATATTGAAATCCGATGAAGAGCTCGCCAATGAAAATTGGGGCACACGTTTCTCACTCCACGAAGTTACAATTATGCCATTAAATCGTGCGAAGTATGCACAATTTAATACCCGTACATATGAGACAAGCTCAAATACTCATTTCTCATGTGGAATCCGCCGTTCGAGAGCGCGAGCACGTGCATATGTAGCTTCAATGTTCGGTGTCCCCGTGCGCGACGGGTATTTTTTTTCAAAGGAGCCCACGCGAGTTGAATCGTCAATTCCGTAAAAGCGACCGAGCACAATGCTCCGTGAAGAAGAGAAGAGCCGTGACGACCCGGCGACGAGTGTTCGCGATGCATACCTCGTGCGCATCGTTGAACGTTCACTGACGTCGCTGGCCGCGTTGTGGCTATTGTTGTTGAACAAGTATTTTTTACGTTCGCCTCTGCGGTTTTAAGCTTCGAAGGCGACCTATTTAAACTTCGAGTGGTTACGTGGGAACGTTTAGAATGTCACGAAGATGCACATTCAGCTATGATTCTGATAATAATTCCATGATTGAATTTGTTGATTTATCTAATTTGGATTTTCAATTTAATAGAGTCTTTTTTTCATATAAACTTTTGTAATTTGTGCAGAATTTCACAAACAGAATTAGCAGCAGAACGATATGAAAGAAATCTTGAATTTTTAATGAGTAAAATATACGATTAAACGATTATACGATTAATTGGAGAAATCGAGGTAAAAATTGTAATTGGAGAGTAATTTAAAATGTATCTTTGCCTATCAAATTAGTAGTAATTTGTAAACTTTATAGTTTCGTTACTCGTTGAGTGTCGATCAAATTGAATTTTGAGAAGAAGAAATTTTGCTTACAGACCGTGTCTAAAGCTCCTTAAATATTCTTTGCATGCTACATAATAAATATGTTGGGTATCTCGATCGATTTTAATTAAAAACTTTTTTATCAAACTTATAAATGCTTATATTTTTTAAAGAAGTTTTATTTGTAATCTCAAAATAAAATTCTAACAAAATTTGTTTTAAATGTGGCCTAAAGAATTATTGCTTGAAAGATGTTAACGCTTTGGCGTGTGTGTATTTTAGTTAAGAAAAAAATTGATTCCATATTAGGCAAAGGATGAATAATTAAAGTACCTCGTATACAAGTGTGCCGACTTATTATTCGACATCTAAATTTATGAATGCAGAACTGAAATTATTATCTGCGTGGGAAGTCACTGAAGTAATGCTTTCCTGCACGGAACTCGTGGGATTTCTCGAGCGATCTTTATCTCGCACTCTTCTTTAGCTACACTACAAGGAGTAATTAGCACTTCACTTAAAAAGGCAGAGTCCTTCGAGATCAATTTTGAACACGTGTTGTATTCGAAAGAAGTCAGTCGTTTGAAAAATGATTTTTCTTTTAAATGTAAAGATTAATCTGATGATTTTTATGCAAGTTTGCTTAAATGTGTACTGAAATAATCTTCATCATCGTAATATCTCATCATCGTCTTATCTCACTATAATCTAATACGAAACTAATTCTTAGAAAACGCGTTTTTTCCCAAACAAGATATATCTCCAAAGAAATCGATGCGTACTGCGTTTCGAATTCCTTTTCACAGGACGATGCGGAATTTTCTCTAATTAAAATTGACGTTCTACGTAAATACAAGCTATGACGCAAGAACTGAACTATTTCACCGATAAATAACGTTTTCTCTTCACTGTAATTTTGTAAATGGAGAAAAATGTAGCTTTCGACAAAATGTACAGTTTCGCTCGTACGGGAACGTAGAACTGAAGAAAAATTGAAATAGATTTTAATAGAAATATTTATTTAAAGGCCGTACTAAAAATGTTATTTGAAATAAGTATAGTAAATAAAAAAAAATAGTATTTAACATTTAACATTTATACTTGTGTATATAATATACATTTACTTGAAATAAGACATTTATTTTACATTTCGATATACTATATGGATAAATAGTTTTCTCTATTTTTTATAAAATAAAAAATAGCATATATCTCATGGATGTAACTCAACTTCTATAAATATGTTTTAAAATAAATTCACTTGATTATTTATTAAAAAAAATGGCAAGAAAAATAAGTTATATCTATATATCTTCCATAAAATGTACTGCTTTTGGTCTCACTATTTTTTAATGTGTACTCTTAAGAAATGAAAAATAGTAAATAAATGATAGAAAATAGAAAGAATTTATTTACCATGACTTATCGAAATGTAAAATAAATATCTTATTTCAAGTGTGTTTGTGTATCAAAAATGTATATAAAATGTATACATAAATATTAAATACTATTTGCTTGTTTATATTTATTACATAAAATACTTATTTCAAATGTTATTTGTTGTAGACACAGCTTTTAAATAAATATTTCTATTACTATTTTCTAATTCAATTATTTTTCTCAGCATTGCCAGCGCGTACATTACGACTTCTCTTAACAACTTTCCAATTAATGAAATATTATGTTCTCGACAGAACGGGTGTCGAATTACTATTGCGCAAGGGCGCATGTTGCGAGAACGCGCGCGCCTTTCGACCTCGAGACGAGAACGGTAGGTGCGTGGAGAGCCCTCATCTCTCGCATTAATATCGCTCTATTTAATTTTAAGAGCGAAGCGCACTTTACTTCGCGGAATAAACTGCGCGAGAAAAACCTTGCCCCTTTGAATCTTGCTTTAAAATCAACTTATACGTTACGAATTAAATTTTCGTCGCCTTAATTGCTTAACAGACTATTCGTGAGTTATTAGATCATATTTGAAGAGGATTTTACCTTTTGGATACGTTTAGTGCAAACTGCTTCTTAATGAAAATATATATTTCTTTTCGACATTTAGTACCTTGTGCCTTTTTGCGCAGCAACTCGTATTTTCTCTCCCTATTTTTCTATATGAAAAAAGAGGCATATAAAATTCTATGTAAGATTATAAAACTTTCTTACGCTTACGATTTATTATTTAACCAGCGGGGTTAATGACGCTCTTCGGTGACGTCAGAGAGACTTCTTCGGTATTGCACGCGACGTCGCGTGTAAGCACGCGGGGATCATGTCCTACATCCTAGCAAGACGAAGGTACAACTTCTCGCGTGACGTCGCTTTCACTTGGCGGGCCCGGGGACGAAAATATTTTCCGAGAATATTCTGAAATTGCGATACGTAGGGTCCCTCGCGGGGTAAATTGCTGTTAATGATACGCTGCGAGTGAACGTACGAGCGGACTGTCATTGCGGGGTTGTTTTGTATCGCTAATATTCGTTTATGCTTCTTTACACCGGACACGGCAAGGTTGCGCATAATGCACCGGGTACATCCTACTGAATACCATCTACCTGGCGTTCAGTTTCACGTATAACAAATATTGAGAAGATGAGAAAATTGCATTTGTAAAATCGTAGGTGTTATCGATCAACTGTAATAAAGTAAAAATAAAGAAACTAAATAAGGAAAGTGCTCGTTAAAACTTGAAAATGTACGGAAAGAAATTTATAATGAAGAATTGATTGTTCTATTTGGATTCATATTCATTTTCAAGATACGATTCTTATCCGGTTTTGCTTCTAATACTTCAAAAAATTTACGTCTTTTTTAACCCTTTGATTTTAAATATATTTTCTATAAAATTCTTATATAAAAGAAGAAAATTAATATATTGATTAAAGTCATATTAAAAAGAAAGAAAGAAAGAAGATTGACCGTAAATAATCATAGAATGTTTAAGAAGAGAGTTTAACATAATTAAAAAATGTGGAGTATTATACTTTAAGCTAAATATAATTTAATTAAAAATATTTCAATGTAAGAATTGAGACTCGTGAAAAGGTCTCTATAACAGAAAAAGTTAAAAATATTTTTTAAATTAATTAAATATTAGAGCGATAAAATGGATATGAGAATGAATGGGCTTTCATATCAAATTCTAATTAAACCTAAAATCAAATTCGACGTCCCACGTAATCGACGAATTAATTACTTTACAAACATAGATAACACATAAGCAGCATCAAGCTAAGAGTCGTTAATATTCATATTAATGCAATGCGCTGAGATCATGCGATTCGATTACCGCCGGATTAAACCGCACACGTGGCACGAGGGCGTAAGCTACGTAGTCCTTATTTGATGCATGCAAATGCATGCGCACGAACACACCGGATGAAATATCTCTTTGCAGAGAGATGCAGAGGCAATCCGCACCGCACTGTATCTCGGAGTGGCACTCGCGATCACCTGGATAATAGGGGCGGCGGGTCTGTCGCTGGCATGGTTGATTCTGGTCCTGGCCCTGGCAACAACCGTCGTTAAGGCGAGAGCCTCCCGGCTCCTTCAGACGGAATTGCAACACGAACTGGCCAGGTTACGTAGGAGACGGGCCTTGTACAAAGACGAGACCGCCGAGTGGCTCAGTCTGCTCATCAACAAGTGGCAAGTACCGTTTTTCAACAATTATCATCGATGAAGTTAATCACGAGAAAGGGAAATACGCTGTCGTAGTCGTTGTTACGTTAAAGTCTATTTGCATCAATGTAACTTACTTTAAACTCGACTTTAACTTACTTTTGATCTTCTAATTCTTAGAAATTATTATTTTTTACTAACGAATTTTCCCTGACATAAATTTCTCCTGATAGAGAAATCGATTACTCAAGATTGATGTAGATAGACTATGTAACTGTCAGCTAACGCTGCTAACTAATAAAAAAGGAGACTATCTGTGTCTAGAGAAGTTTATGTAAGTATAACGATGCATCCATTATTACTGTATATCTCGTGACCTCACCGGAGGGTCGCTCTTCCGTAAAGTTGCGATTCGCGGTAATAACGCTATTGTAATGTCGGTGGGTATATATCGCGATTGTCCTCGCATCGGACGGGTGAATAAACTCCTCAGGAACGAATACTACATACGCATTTGTAAACATACCACATTCCTGCCGCACGTGGTAGATATGGCCTTTCACGTTTCTGCGGTGGCCGTGTCGCGGATAAAATTCTTGCCCGACGCCGGCACATATGTCGAACGGAACGAGTCGTCGACGTTGTGGAATTGACCGCGTTTAAATTACAAAATGCCATCGGGTGGTAAAGTTTGTTGCGTACGAGCTCGCAGGATCTTAATATAGATTTTTTTTAAAACAAATATAGAAGGGCAATCGATAATTGCGAAAATAAACTCCTCCTGAGCTCAAACTTTTATCTGAATCTAGGTTTGTTGGAAATAATGACGATGGAAAAGCGTAAAAAATTCCGTAATTGATTCTTGCTAAAAAATCCGCGATTTAATTTCAGAAAGATTTATATATTAAGAAAAAAAATGTATTATTGCATCGACGGTCTCATCTAGACGATTTTCTTTATGCGTCATCCTTTTCGCGTTTGTCAGCGGCTGAAAACGGCCGGTGCTGCAATAGGCGTGGAAAGAGTGCTACTTATTTGGATAGTTGATAGACCTGTTCGAGCATTCTTGAACAGCCCCCGGCTGCGGGTTTCTCGTCGCCAACCATCGTCGGGAACATTTACATGTGCGAGGAAAAAGCGATGAATTCAGCGCGACGCACTGTACACACGCGCGTAAAGAAAACGACAAGTTCGCGATTGCGGCACACACGGCGCTTGTTTGATCATGTGCGAACGCAGGAAACGTACGATGACTTCGGAAAATTTCCCGTGGAATTGGTCATCCCGTAAAAAATGGTGTCTAGTAGTGGCGGTAATAGTAATCAGATAATAACTCGCGGACAGACCAGTTCCGTACACTTGTAGCGATGCTCCGATACGAATATGAAAGTGATTTCTATTTATCTAAATTCTTCTGTCGAGGAAGACAGTGATGCAAAAATTAAATACACAATTTTGTAATTTTTCGTATAAAATTATAAGATTATTTAATAAAATAATACAGTTGAAATAACAGAGAAGAGAATAATTGACTGCTAATAAGAAGAAGAGATAACTTCTCAGAAACTTAATGTGTTTAATGTACGTCGTACAAGAGAACTACTTAACGAGGGATGGAAAACCTAGAAGCACCAAACTGGAAGGAGCAAGATGCTATCTAAACACCCTTAAAAAATGACAAGTGCGTGGGCTTGTGTTAATCTACCTGTCTGTCCTTTTAATCTATTCACGAAATCCGCGTGGGTCGTTGTGTATTATGCGAATCAACTCGTTATCGATGGCGAAAATGGGATGTGGTTAACGATAAACTCCGGAAATAACTCGTCCGTTGTGGCAACGAAACGTCAGAACGCGTCTTCCACGCTCGAAAGAGCGCTTTATCGTATTAAATCTGGCCATTCGCTTAATTAATCTGAATATTTAATGAGTCGTATCTCATCACATTGCTCTTTGGGATATCTATTCTTGGAGATTTAATGTGAGTCGGAGAAGGCTCTAAGGAATTTCATATAGATTGAAAAGGCTGTCTTCGACGTAAATTCAATAAACTGAAACGAAAACTTTGCGTGGCAATTAATATCCGGCGTTCCGATAGAATAATATTGGAGCTCTCGTCTATGTATCGAATATTATTCCTTCAGGTGGAGATTCAGCGCTGCCAGTATATTTTCCTTGGCGAAAGAACGACTAGAACCTCTTCTTAATGAAGCCAAACCCGGTATATTAGGTAAGGACACGCACTAAATACATGTTTCGCGACTCGCGGCAAAAGAGAGAAAGAGGGAAAAATAAATAAGGGAAGTTTGCCAAAGAAATTAATCATCGATCGCTCGAAGGATTCCAAATTACTTCGTCATTTAGCGGCTTCATCGTGACTATAGAGGTACTCGTTTTTCAGGTCCATTAGAATTACGCGAACTCACTCTCGGCGAACAGACGCCGTGCATCACTCGCGTCAGAACACTCGATTGCTGCAGCGATGACGATCTTCCCAATGGCCACCACTTCGGTCAGACTAAATTGTCCATCGAAGCGGACCTACGGCTCGACTGCGAGCAATTCCGCATGCTCATCACCACGCGGTTGTTTGGTAAAGGGTGAGGAACGAAGTGTTCATATTAAAAACCCTTCGAGAATTTCTCAAATCAAGTTGCAAACTTATCGTATTTTCTCTTCACTTCTCACGCAAATAAATATTAATTTACTTTTTGTTTTGCATTTCATTAATTGCGAATCATTTGTTTGGTCATAATTTAATTGAATTTCGTATAATGTTTCAAGAGTTTGCCTTTTCTTCCTTCCGAATCGTTTCGATTTTAATATCAAGATCTCATTCACGGTTTTCCTAAATCTACTTTCTATTTTAAAAAATTTTTATGAGTATTTTTTATAAATACCTCGATAGTGTGGGAATGGATATCGATCTGGCGGTGGAGAAGCTATCGTTGTCTGGTACAATTATCGTCAACCTGACATTGAATGCTTCGGCGCCGTTTCCACATGCAACCGGACTCAGCCTGAGTTTCCTGGAGAAGCCGGACGTCTGGTTTAGCGTAAAAATCCTACGGGCGGTGCAGATGATGGAGATGCCGCTGATTAAGACCTGGATTCACGCGGTGGTAACGGACGCTCTGGCCACTTGGCTGGTCGATCCGGGGCATTTGGAGCTGAACCTGAGAGCGCGAGAGCGGCCGGGTCCTGGACTGGACTCCGTGGCCAATTTGTTGCCGCAAGGAGTGCTGACCGTTGTTCTGTGCCAGAACGGTTGTTCTAGTGAGTGATAAAGCCAGAGCTAAGATTTAGAAAGAAACGACTATCGTTGATTTTCTAGAGATGTGCGAATCAAGGTTTTTTGACGTCCGTTGATTCGAATCGAACTCGACAAAATTTTACTTAAATCGAATCGAATCGTTGAAACATAAGTTTTAATTTATTAACAACATAATAACATAACAACAATTAACAACATAATTATTATTGAGAATTTTAATATAGACAATAAAAAATATAGATAATAAAAAGATTTCTATGTAAGAAAAATGATATTGATTATATAGATAATATAGTCATTTTAAATATAATTTTATAAAATTATCATTATCATGTGATTTGTATTCGAACATCTCAGATCCGAAATTTCCGAATAGTTTAGATTCGAATCATAGAGATTCATCCGAAGCGAATCGAATCTCATCTAATTTTATTTGGTTCGATTCGCATTCGAATAATTCGCACATTTCTAAAAATTTTCTCTTCAGCGTGATTTAACGTAAGTGAGTTAAGACGTACTTACGTGGATATTCCCGTCAAACACGCAATTGTTGTAATAGACGCGAAAATCATTATTATGGACTCATTAGAAAGCCCCTAACTAGTGTTTCTCCGTTGCCAGCCAACGTCGCTGATGAAGTGAGATGGCTCGTGGTAACAGTGGGCGATCAGAGACGAATCACCTCAAACTTGAACTCCACATGGACCGAGGATGTGTCTTTTTTGGTCGGGCCATTAGATAACGAGAGGATCACCATCAAGCTGAAAGCGAAACGTCTCGTTAGTACGATTACTCTAGCGCAGTTTGAATTAGCGTTAGGAGTCTACGATTGGGAAAATTCACAGATGTAAGTGATGGCATTGATCGAGTATTTCACGTCGATTTCTTCAGTCTTATTGGCGTGAAGACCGAATTTCTAAGCATCTGTTAATTCATTCGTCTTTGTTCAACAGCGTTGAAACCGTGTTACAACAGAAAAAACCGTCCCGCAATAGCGCTAACATTCCGAGCATCAATGCGCGATTAGAGTACACAACTCTGCCGCACTTGGACCCCGATTTACCGCAGCCAGAACTAATGGCCGATAATATGCATCTTGCAGGTACATAAAGAAAAATATATAATATAGAATGTATGAAATGGAAAGAGATACACTTATAATTTCACATGGCGAAAATATATCTCTACGAAATATATTCGAACATTTCTTTTTCTCGCGATCAGTATTATCGTATGAAATATTTTCAGTGTCGCGAGACTCTTGCTACAAAGCGCACAAAGCAGGTAAATTTAATTAAAGTATCGTGTGGTGAAATTTGAGCATGACTGTGTGCAATAGCCTTTGATTTGACATTTAATGTTTAATTAAAAAGTTGATGGCTTTATTATTGTGACTTTTTGTCAGTAAAGTTTTCAAGTACACGCTAAATCTATGTTTGCTTTTCGGTGAAAATTTGTGGAGAATCTTTGGGTGTATTTTTTGTTTGTAAGAAGTCGAAAACAAAGATATATTCGCGTTGTAATACATTGTAATTTTCAGGGGTATTGGTGGTTTACGTTCATTCCGCTGTCAATCTCCACGGCGATACTGCTCAATGTAATCCTTATTGCATGCTGTTTAATAATCGAAAGAAGGTAAACGCAATTTACAATGATATTTAATATTATATCTGTGTTAATATTACATCTGTGATAATCGACGTTCGACGATGGGGATTTTAGGTGAAAACAACGCATTATGTTCGCTCGACCACGTCCCCTGTTTGGAATTGTAGAGCACAATTTTTGGTGCAGGATTACACGCAAGTGTCGCTGAGCTTCGTCATTTATTCATGGAACATAGTAAAATCAATGGACACGGACATGCTTGGACTGGCCATGCTATCTCTGTCTCAGGTAATCCTTTTTGATGAAATTATGCAGACGATTCAAAAATAAAAGATTATATGATCAAGGATTGTTTCTGATATGATATATGGTACTTTTGAAATATGGATTTATTTTATTTTTGTAATAAATCTTTCATCTTACATATTATTGCCACGATTACCTTGTAATGCTATAATAAAAAATCTTAATAAAAAGTGATTTTCTTTTTCGAAGGACACGACGTGGATCGTCAGAAAGGAACTCACGCTCAGCGGTTCCAACATCGCCTCCTCTATGACGGTCTCCGTACTGTTTTATCCTATCAAGAGTGTACAACAAGTAGTTAACAGTCGTAGAAGTAGTTTGGTTCCGACCACGCTGGACGACGAACCGAAAATTAAACGGAACAGTTTACCATGGATGCAACAGGCAGTCCGTTATAAAGTCCTATATTTATCCGGAAAAAAATTTCTATGCGAGTGCCCACTCAAGTCTTAAAATACTTTCAGAAGCTGCTATTAACGCACAAGGACGCCGATCCCGCCTCCTCCGATATATCCAGTCTCCTATCCACCGGAAGCGGTTTGATGGAAGTGACGTTGCTGCGTGCCAGGGATCTCGTCGCGAAGGATCTGAACGGCTTCAGCGATCCCTTCTGCGAACTGAAGTTGAACAACGAAACGAAATACAAGAGCAGCATAAAGAAGAAGACGCTGAATCCTTGCTGGGACGAAAGTTCCATCATGGGCTTGCCGAAGGCCGGAGAAGCTTTAGATATCGTAATTACGCACATTTGCCTTGAAATGAAATTTCATCTCGAAATAGAGAAATGATTTTTGTTTAATGTTATCTCGTAGGTATTATGGGATCATGATACTTTCGGCATGAAGGATTACCTTGGGAAAGTATCACTGACTCTCGACGATATTAGAAAGCTATCAAACAGCGATCAGTCCCATTGGTTTCCGCTCAGGGAAACCAAAACGGGATCTATAGAGCTGAAAATTAAGGTCTTATCGGAAGAATGCGAGGTAATGTTCACGTAACTTTAACAAACTGTAAATTTGCAAGTGATTGGTTGTTTAATAAATCTTCGATTGAAATTATTCGCTCTAGACGCAAAGCACGTACGCAACCAGCAATATCAGTGACAACTCTTCTCGTCTAAACACCGAGCCTGATTCTTTGTCGAGTATCGTACGAAGGCCTTCCATGGAAAAATCTAAAATACGTCTACATTTGGATGTTGTACCGCCACCGCCTCCGCCGCGAACTGTCACCCTTCTAAAACCAACTACGTCCAATCAATCCGGTAATGTCGTGTTTAAAAAATTTCATATATTTAATATTTTTGGCATCGTAAATTTTTAATAAACAGCATGCTCGATATGGATTATTATAAAATTTTGATATATTTTCATATAGATAAAGTTAGCATCACCAGTAAAGAGTCCAATGAAATGAACGGAACGCCGAGTTTCTGGATTCCGAAAGTTATCACGGAATCGGTCGCGGGTAATTCCGTTGACGAGGCCGACACTACCAAAATAATCGCGGAGAGGCGATCCTCCCATCATAGTTTGACCCCCAGCCCCGAGCAGAGCTTCGGCAAGAAGCTACCGCAGTACAACAGCTTCCGCATGATGAAACAGAAGGTAAACGCGTCAAGTTATCCATGATTAAAATGTCAGCTTGAGGTATTTCGTGTAATTGTAGGTGAAGAGGGGTTTAAAACTTCGTAGATTTCGTTCAGAAGTGACTATAGAGGATAAAAATGATAACAAGGGTATTACGTTGAGCCTGGAACCTAGAGGTGGCGGAGAGGCCGACGCCACGGAGCTCTTGTCGGAATCCGGCCTGGCTCACGCGGTATCACAACCAGACATGTTGGGCAGGATAAGGCAGCCCAGTCCACGATTAAGATTAAGGCCGAATGGTCAGTGAATAGCATTGATATCATACATGATATTTTAATGGAGCCATACAATTATTTTCACTTTAAATCTTTGTCATACTTACTAATGCAATTTAAAACAGTAAAAAGATAAATTAAAAATACACATGTTAGTTTTTTATCATTTTTAAATAGCTCTCTTTTTAGAGGAGGATAAGTTGAGCTTTAAAATTTAATGCTGTAACATAAAATAAAATAGGATTGTTGGATTTTCAGATTTAAAAATTGTCAACGGTACTAGAGAGAAATATTCTGGAGTGGAAGGAAAAGTTCTTCAGGCGCAGGGTCTTCACGTAGCGCACATCGCCCAATTGTACTGCCGAGTAAAGCTTCAAACGTAAGTGTTGTTAACATTGACGATAGTTCATAAATGAATTAAATTGAGAATCTTCAGGTGTGTCAGTCCGGATAAAATTGTCTCGCCTAGCGGCGGTAAGACCATCGCGAAGTCACGGCTCCTGCCAGCTATGCCTAATCCTCAATTCAGCATAGATTTCCATATAGATGGCGACGGTGTGCCCAGGCAAGCGTTGCTGATATTCGAAATCAGAAGCGCCAGCAAGGAGTTACTGGCCAGTCGACGTATAACTCTACACGAATTGCTAGGTATAATATTTTAAATATAAGACTTCTTTTATACAACATGTGAAAGAATAAGATATCTTTATAATTCGTTTTACGTTAATATATAATTATGACGTATTATATAACATATAATTTATTATTGCATCCAAATTGACCTCGTATAATCTTTTCCTATAATTATAGCATAGTTTTATATATTTTATAAGTCTTCATTATTTCATGTGTTTGCACATATTATAAGACATTTCTTTGAACACATAGGTGTGTCCGCAGCTACTGATGAGATTCACACGTGGTTGGCGTTGAATAACGGCGCCTCGCTAGAAGTACAAATCGCTCATGGAAGAGAGCTTAAGAATAAGTCGGCAAAAAAGTTGTTCCGCTCTTGGTCGGTTCATCGGATAGGGAAAATATGAGATTTAAAGAAACTCTTACGTTAAGGAGTTTAAGTTCGAGAACGTGAATTCCGTCAGCATTCATCGTATTAACGAGGAATGGATAAAAAGAATTTTTATCCGTGCCTTGTTAATACGAGGAACATTTTTGCAAACCAATTATCTTTTACAATCTTTTTACAAGCTGTATAGAAACATTTTCACTATCATGTCCAGCCACTCTATTAAGACTTCAAAAGCATTCCGTACGACATTCATCTCAACTTTTTTTGTATGACTATATTAATTAATGAGAATTCATTATATAAAATATCTTTTGACAAAATTGTACAAGATAAATTAAAGAGATATATATATAGAGATATATTTGTACGTTAAGTCCTAATTTATGTATATTATAGATTTAAAATATTTGCAAATTTAATACAAGAAATATATTGAGATATATCAATGAGAAATATATTAAAACCACCATTTCGTTCATTTGTAATTTCTGATATATTACATTTGTACATTTACATGTATTGCTATTTCATATAATACAATATATATTATAACAATATATATTATAAAATGTAATAATATAATACCAATAAGTGTATATTTTGTATCACTCAAATATATTATATATATATATATTATACATATAATATTATATGTAGATATAAATATATTATCAGAGTTTAATTCAAATTGCTTTTATATCACACAGTTATTGAACATTATAGATATGAAATTTGTGTTTAAATAGATACAAACTTGCATATATAAGAGATTATATGACAAATGATACACTTGTTTTAGTCTTATTTCTCGAGATGTACATTTTTTTAAGTGTAGGCACATATATAGATTCTAAATCTGAAAAACTAGCAATCACAAAGGTACATTTTTATTAAAGAAAAATCAACAATGAATAAGAATATCTTTTTGTTCTTAACTTATTTAAAATTTATAACTCTTTGGAAACATATATAAATATAATGTATATATTATAACCAGTAAGAAAATAGAGACCTGCTCATTTAATAGACTGAAAGAAAAGCAAAATTAAGCTTCAAACATGATGCAAAATTTTAACATTTGCATCAGTGTCGCTCGTATTATATTTTAGAGCGTGCACAATTGATGTGTATATACATATATAAACTTACATATAAACTATGATGAAAAATATACGTCAGCTGGAAACAAACCTTGGTATCAATCGTTCAATTCAGCTCATCTTGTTAAATTACGTATCTCGTTAAATTAAAACATTCAATGCTTATTCCCATAATTCTGTGTAAATTATACAAAATAAGATTGCACTTGTGTGACAATAACAGTATCACTGGTAACGTTAGGTCTATATCCATTTTGGTCAGCCAAATGTTATATAGAATACTTATACCTTCCAAACCAGAAAATATAGAGCCCAATCCCTCGGCATGTTTATTGCACCTGCCACTGAAACAGACCCATCGAGTGCTCTGTGAAATCTTATCTGAACGTTGAACAATGAAATTACAATTGCCTGTATCCTTACCCGTAGCGTAGGCTGCGTGCCACTGGCGGCAGCCTCCTGTTCCCGCTTCTCGATCTCCAACGCGCGTTGCTGCTGCCTCTTGACGGACTCTATGTCCTTTATACCCCGTTGCTGTTGCTCGGCTATCCTCTTCTCAGCCGCTTCCGCCTGTCTCCTGCGTATAGTTTCCTGAAATGATTCAGAAGAGTAACATGAATAACATGACAAGAACGACCAAAGAGCAGTTTCGCGGCGCAAAAACGGAAAGATGATTTTCGAGCGATCGGACCTAGGACTTGTCTCGAGGGAGAGACAGAAGCGAGAATAAGATTTCGCCATTCGTCAAGCGTGTCACGACGGTTTAAAGATCTCTTATCCGCGCGAACGGAGGATCGATGTTTATGTGCGCGTTTATAACCTAACCTATGCGGAAGACGCACCAGATCGGGAGTGAGATCTTCGTACGACGACTGTCCCTTGTAACAGGACGCACAACAGTTGCCCATGCTGAATCGTTACCCGTACGAAGCGTACGCAATCGTTGCTGGAAACGTCGCTGTTAAATTGGATCAACGAGCGGGCGGCCTGCTTATGACAGATCCGAGTAATGGCTGTCGTCAACAATAGCTGACGGCTGACGGCTGACGGCCATATGTATGAACAGTGTCGTCATTTGAATCTTCCGACTCCCGACACCCGACGAGTGCAAACTCGTCCGTACGGTTCGACAAAAAATCATTCGCGATAATCTCCAGCAAGGAGAGTCCTTCACTAAGAAAAAAAATTCCTAAATTTTAATAAATATTTATTCGAATAGTATTAATAAAATATTTACTTACGATATATAAATATTTACTCTATATAAGAAAAAATATTTAAATTAAAATAGTGGTTCTTGTATTAAATAAATATATATAAATACTAATATATATAAATACTAATGAAATATTTATGTTTAGTAAATATTTCATTAGTAGATTGTTCGAATAAATATTTATTAAAATTTATGAATTTTTCACTCAATGTGTGTATACGTTTTTTTAATATGAAATAAAAACAAAATTAAAAGATTTAGAAGAAATATATTTTCCATTTAATGCACATGATCTTTAAATCTGTAATAAAAAAAATTGTGTGCGTTTTACGTTTCTTGCGAATTAAAAATTAATCAAACGAAATGAATAAAAGAGAAGAATTTTGTCGAAGAACGAAAGTCGAATCCTAATAAATAACATTTTATTTCCATATTTTATTTCACATAATTTTCAAATTTGCATTAATTTACGATTGGAAAGTTTTTTTAATGTGTGTTTCTTAATATAAAATTACGAAATATAAAATTATACAAAATAAATGTTAATTTAAAGAATTTTATACGAAAATAAAAATTATTTCTTGTCTATTACATAGCTTTTAAATTTGTAATAAATTGCAATAAAAGAACATATCATGAGCTTTTTAATATAAAATTAAATACAAATTAAGCAAAAGAAAATAATAACATGTTTTCGAAAATAAAATTTATTCTTTATTGTATGTTGCCTTAGGAAATAAAATTTTTGAGTCATCGACGATCGGTCATATCGATGTACTCCAATTAATTCCAATTTGAAAAACCACATTTTTATCCACATTTACAGTTGCAGTTTCGTAACAATAATTCGTCGACGATACCCGGAGATTATCGCGCGACAGCTGTTATCAGACAACTTGCTGTCTCCAGCTTATCAGAAGATGCAAGTGTCTACTCCGTTGCGTTTTACGCAACATACAATAATGTGCGGAAGTCTAACACGATTTATCTCGGTAAATGGAATTAGGAGCGTACGTTTCAAGAACAAGCAAGGCGAGGAAAGGAGAGGATCCGATTATTTCACCGGCAACTATATGAGGGAGTTGAGCTGAGCTCCGCGGAAAGTCTCCCCCGTGCGGTGATGCTAATGTCCGCTCTGAAAACTCCGTTTCGCCGACTGATAGTTCCGACTGCGGGCAAATTGAATTTTCTCGTTACTTGTTTATTAACGCTATCACAGCGTCTATTCTACCTCTACGGGCGAATCGAATTTCGCGTGTGCCCTCGTGCGCTCGCACTCCCAAACGTGTCAAATTTGCCCGCGAACTAGTTAGATTTTACTGACCAAAAAACTGATTCCATTTTTCCCAGCGTAAAATTGCGTTTAAAACAAACTTGCGTCTCCCTGTAGAATTTGACCTGGAAAAAAACCGGGAAATTTCCAGGGAACTTGATAATCGTTGCGTTAAAATTAACGCGCTACTACCTGCAATACTGTCTGCATTTCCACCGTTTCTCTATTATTTATTTTTGTCTTGATAAAACATATTGCAACATTAACATATCTAAAATATGCACACACATACACACGTAAACGTTATGTACGTATTAAATAAAATTAAAATAGGTATATGTTATAAACAATATTCTTCATTAAAATATTCATTCGCATGCTATCGAATTCTTTACAACACCTTAATAGCATAAGTTGTAAGATCACAAATTAAGGAGTTTTAAGACAGATATAAGATGATTGATCATCTTGATTTAAATCTTGACACACATTTTCAAACATTTTTGAAAATGTGCTCTCTAAATAGGAATCAGTATATTATTCACTGAAAGACAGTGAACAGTCAGATTTCAGTAGTATACTTATAACTATATCAAACAGTGACATGTGCATTATCTTTCAGTGATAATACACTGATTTCGATCAGTGAGAGTACTCTCCTCTTAAGTGGAATCACTGAAAGATAGTGAATAATCACTGATCATCACAGCTATAAGCATTGCACTGTAAATCAGATTTCACTGATTCAGATTTAGAGAGATATGTCAATCGAAATTTAAATCAAGTTCGATGAGTCTTATTTAAATCCCTTTACTAATAGAAGATGTAATTACGCATTCTTACAATTAGACAAAACACCTGCACTTTTAGCGACCTAATTTGACGCGAACAGAGAAGGAAGCCTCAATGTACGTCGGCCTTCCGCTATTCACGACGATACGTATGTCTTCTCTTATTAATGTCGGCGCAGCTGGCGCGCGAACATCACGGCACGGCCGACAGAATTGGGGAAATTAATTGTCGTCTTCCAGGAACGCGCACCATCTCCTCTCCGGTAGAGAAGGGACCGCGGGATATCGAGCAGCGTTACACGTTGTTTGCACTCGCGATTAATCAACGTTCCCGACCGCTCCGATATCAGACTCCAGGGAATCCAATTCGTTCGGTCGTTCTGCGCCCACTTGGGACTTCTCTTCGTTTCGGGGAAAAAAAAAAATCATTTTCGTTCGTTATTTGTTGAGCGTCAACGTAGAAACTCCGTTGCCGAAAACCTCGAGAAACTCTCTTGAAGACCCTTGGAATCTACGAATATGGACCTCCTGGCGGAGTATAGCTACGATAAACCCACATTCAAGAATATATTTTCGCTTCTCTTCGAAGCTCGAAATCAGTGAAATGTTCTTTTTCTTTGTGTTCGTGCATTTATCGATGGAAGTTTATAATTTGCTTTAAGATAGCAACATTGACATGAAATATTATATAAAATTATTAATATTACATAAAAACTTATTAATAATAAAAAATAACTCTAGTATTACTGAGTCATATTTTTCAACATCAATAAATTAACGAAATACAAGTGTGATGCTTATTAGTTCCTTTATATTACTAATAAAAAATTTTTTAATTGATATTCCTATAATAGAAAAGACCAGAAATCAATCTTTGTTCATTCTATATTAATCGAGGCGTTGATAATCAAGAAGGAAGTTGCTGTATAACATTATTAGATATTTAAAATCTTCGAGCATAAGACTGCAGATCAAAGGCAAAGAAAAACTAAGAGACATTTTTTTTTAGCACCAGCATTCATTAGCATCGTGATGCGTGGTTAAATAAAGTTTTTATGCATTCACACAAAACTGGAACGACTTTTCTCATCGTAAACTCACGGATCGAGCACGTGCCTAAGGTTGGATAATAGGAAACAAGAAACAAGCGGAGAAAGAGGGTAAGAGAGGAAGAGATGAGGAGATTATGCTCTTGGCAATGGCACGCAATTATAGAACACGCGGCAAACTTTCGCAATATCTGTACCCAACTTTCATTGCTTAATACAGACTGCATTCTAAGGCGTGAGTGGCTTTTTAACCTTAGTCTGTTCGTTACTCTCTTCTTTCGCATATATATTAGCCAATCTGGATGCCATCTCTAAGACCTTCATTACACAAATACACCTCCCTGCGAAATTCACAGCTTTAATCAATGACTCGCTTAATAATAAGCAGTAATGAAATTCTCAACTTCTTCTTCATTCTGTATTCATTTCGTCCGAGTTTCTTTCACATATAAAGAAATTTTTAAATCTATATAACTATGATATATAAATTAATTAAAATAATCGCAAAAATATAAATATAATGTAATCTTTTGTCTGTAAAAATGCATTGATCTTTTTCTAGAATTTGAAAAGCGTATTTGCATTTGTTTGATAACAACTTAGATAATTTTCTTTCGGGTTTACGTCTTAAATTAATTTACACAAAACATACAAAAATTTGATACATAGTAAATAAAAACAAAAAAACACTTTTTGATTATAAAGAATTAATCTTTCCCCTGCAGGATCATGCAAAAGATTATTATGGTGACTATGCACCATATATTTATCCAATATTTATTATATATATAATATTTATATATAATTTATATATATTTATTTTATACATATATACATTTATTTATATTTATTTATTTAATACACACCCCCTGAAAAAAATAACCTCTTATTTACAAAAAACATGTATGCTAAATTCATGAAATGGTAAAGAGCTCCATTTTTATCTTTGCATCAGAGCCCCGAAAATCCTTTGCACGGCCCTGCCTCCTCGGCAACGTGACTACGATGAAAAGTGTACGCCAATCAGTTGCTATATGTCGCACGTGATAGTTCACAAACTCGCCACTAGGCTTCGCAGGTTGAATCAAGTTACTCGTGTTTAAAATGCAACATCAAAGGGGATAAATTGGAGCTCGTCGCGGCAGAAAGCATACTTACCTGGCGCAGAGGTTACCGTGATCATGAAGGCGGTTCCTCCAGGGCGAGGCTCTTCCATTGCACTACGGTTGAGCTGACCCTTGCGAATATCCCTAATGTGGATATCTCGGGCGTACAATTTTTGATAGTCGGGACTGCGTTCGCGCTATCCCGGTGCTAAAAGAATTCAAACAGAAATAATTTCCCGAGAAAATATTTTCTCGAGTGGAAAAAAAAAATATATATATATATATATATCTCGAGAAAGTATTCTATTCTTACTGAATCTTGGTAAGAGAGTAAGTTCTACTTTGCAACGGAAAGATTTTTCTTGACTTATATATAGAGAAGAAGATATAATAATTTCGTGATACTTTATGTCACAGGTCAGATTCTTTCTCTGTGTGTGTACTTTGTGTGTGTGTGTGTGCAATATACATACATAATATATCTTTCTAAAGCTAGTTCTCTTCTAAACCTTATTCTGTAAAAAATATAAAGATACTTAAAGAATAAAGACTTACTAAAATATAGAATATATATCTTTATTAAGTCT
>QKQZ01000783.1:0-21215 GCA_003595255.1 Solenopsis fugax | reverse complement strand
AAGATATTTCCATTTTTACGAATTACCCCACCTAACGAATAGCCCTGGTCTCCCCTATATAGTAGATATCGAGACTACGCAAATTCCGAAATAAACGAATCACGCTTTTCGAAATCTCTCTTTTTTTTTTAAGGGCACTGAGAGAAATGTTTGGTAAAATCAATCAAAATTTGGTTGAATAGTGATCAAATTTTAGAGTGATAGTTACACTAAATATATATTAAGAGTATAATGTTTAGTGCCAATTAAGAACCAAATACCAGGTCTTCGTGTGTGAATCAATATATTGTTCTTCAAAAATTTACAACAAACGTTTCGGTCCCACGGTTGGGACCATCCTCAGTGTAACAGCAAAAGTTTCGGTAAAATAATTAGTCGGATATGTTAATTCTCTCGTTAGCTAGATGTCCTCCCCTCACAAAATACTCATACATTTCAATCATCCACGTCATTCTCAAATCGGTGTTCAGTAAAGAGCGTGCGATGTGAACGGTACGAAGAACAAGATACATCTCCTAGAGAGAATTAACATATCCGACTAATTATTTTACCGAAACTTTTGCTGTTACACTGAGGATGGTCCCAACCGTGGGACCGAAACATTTGTTGTAAATTTTTAAAAAACAATATTGATTCACACACGAAGACCTGGTGTTCGGCTCTTAATTGGCACTAAACATTATACTCTTAATTTATTTCCTTGGAGCCTACCTAGTTTACTAAATATATGGTATAGTTGTTTTGGCCAAACAATTTGTAGCCTTAATCAAATAATTATTTTCATACAACAAATTACAAAAAGTTTTGTTAAATGTAACTAAGTTTTTGGTACCAGTAACTATAAAATTCATTTGATTGCTATTCTACCAAACGATTTCTCTCAGTGTGTGCGTGCAATTGGGACATAATTTACCAAGTAACTACTGATTTCACAGTCACTTTGAATCTCAATTTTTGATATCAATTTATTATAATACAATAGTTATTATCTTACTAAACTAAAAGTTCTAATGCAATATAAAGTGAGCTTTGCCAGTATAATTTTTCTCAATCTCTCTTTTCATGTTAAAAAGCTTTTCCCTAGTTAAAAGATTCAATGTCGAGCGATGATCTATGACGCCGTAAATCATCACCGACGGCGTTAAAAATATTACGCTATATATCTGGCAGCCTTTTTCGAGCTATATATTACGAAACTACGCCGTGGATAGCTCTTCGTTAAACCATCCCCAATTCTCCCGTAGCAATCTCTTTGAGATTGAAAAGCACGTCGTAATTTTCCTCGTCTTACTCTTGCCGGCCGATTTATGCTTCGCGTAAAATCCCGTAGGTGCGGCCCCTCTATCAGCGTAGTAGTCCGGCGTTTGTCCGATCCATTTTCATGTTTCTAGGAATTAATTATTAATCTCAAATAAAGGGAGAGAGAATAAAGATGAAGGCAATTAATTCCAGCAAGTAAGATAATAGGATCATGCAAAATTAATAGCTTCGCGATACTACACTCGTGCTGGATATCCTCGCGCATATCGAAGATATTTCTTTGCGGTGTCTTGCAGCATTAAAGTCGTAATCGATGGTAGTATCTATTTCGCCGTGGAGATCGCGATACTTAGTCTAATGAGCGTTGGTTAACCCTCGATTGACCTATTGCGAGCTAATCGCACGGAATAATTGCCGACCTTTTTCTCTCGCGGCGCAGCAGCACTAAATTACGTGTTCCTGTACGTATGTAGATATGCCGAGTAACTTGCGCTCTTGTTGATTTGCGAATCGACCTCGATTGTCGATTTTCCAACAGATAGAACTGCAGCGAGCGTAAAATAAGTCTCAATTTATCAGCCGATTTTGCAGTATCGCGAAAACATCTATTTAATAGCTATTTACAATCAGACCTTTGTGCGCGACGCGCGAAATAATTGAGCTACATCTACATTTTTATCGATAAATTGTATTTCTATAATATATATAAATATATTTAAATATTATATTTTTTTATATTTAAAACCTATAATATAGCAATAATTTATCAATTTATATAATCAATTTAAATTTTAATTATAAATTAAAAATTAATTTACAGAAATTACTAAACAATGGTTGAAATGGTATTTTAATTTTGTTCGCATTTAACAATTCTCCTCTCGTTGGTTTTAAGGTAATATCTCTATCCAGGTAAATATTAATTCTACAGTAAAGAGACATCTCGAAATAATAAATGCTATTGCTAGTTGAAATAATTACGTTTCTTTTTGTTCAACGGTTTTATTTATAGTAATATTATTTGTTACTTTTAATGTAAAATTAAATGCAATGTTAAATTATTTATTATTGCCGTAATCAAATAATTAATTCGGTAGAATTAAAATAATAGCAGAAGCCAATTTGAGCTCACTGATACCGACGGTGTAACAGATGCGGCAGATGTATATATAAAAAAATGTATCTCACGTTAATTATAGTATTGTTACGAATAAACATATTATTTCATATTATTTATAAAACGAATTTCGAAGGAAATAAAGTTGTGCTTTGTTGCTCCTCTTGATTAAAGGCGACGTTCATTCTTTCGATACCCTTGCCGTCTCGATTAATCAGCTCGCAATCAAGGAAAGCGATGCGATCTCTTTCTCCGGCGAAACCAGCTATTGTTTTTCCTCGACATTCGGGAGCGTCGAAAGGATAATAAATATTCCGCTCTTGATCATCGCGGCAAATTACAAACTCGAACGCGTACAGACCGTCGATATATCGAACACGGGCCGGCTAGTTTGTTAATTGACTATCGGATTATCTGCCATTAAGTCGGCTCGAATCATCGCAGACAGAAAAATCGAATCAACTACTTATCTCGGATCGATAATACTAGTATTATCAAGCATCTTGGCTCTCGTTCGTATAAAGCCGAAGCTTCAATTATGCTCGTTACGCAATTTACTGTATTCGTCAAAATATACTAAAAGTCATTTCTTGGAAATAAAAGTAAGAATATAATACCACTGTAATTAAAAGTTCTATTGTACAAACCCGTTTTGAAAGAATTGGCCAAAGGGAAAAAAATTGGCAACATTATATTAATGTTCCTTTTACACCGTTTTAAAAGCAGTTTTTACTTCTCACAATAAACATGTGCTTTTAGTTGACAGATTAGCTTTGCCTATTATTTAAAAGCTTTGTGAAAAGTAAATTCATTTTCGAGATGGAAGCAAAGACGGGAATAAAGATTCGGCGGTAAAAACGAGTCGTAGAACATCTGTCAAAAAAAACAAAAGAAAAAAAACCGATTACACGAAAGAGAGGGTTAGCCCGTTTAAACGCGTAAATTTTGCATACGGTAATTTGCGAGAAGCGCATTTCGGAAATTGCATTTTCTTTGTGTGCGGTTTACGGTGCTTGACAATAAGCGGCCCAACCCCCAAATCTCGACTTAATTAGCCGCAGTAGCCACAGCTTTAAAGCACGCATTCTCTGTCTGTGTCCCTTTGTCTCCGTAATTCGTATTCTTCGAGTGCGAGAAGCTCCGCTTATGAATACGTCGGGACAAACTGGCTGCTGGCCAGAAGAGCCATCATTCTACGATCGTGACTTGCTACCCCTTCGCGTTCTAGTTGCCGCGTCAGAATTCTTTGTAAACCGTATCCTTTCATCAAGCACATGATTCGTGATTCGTTCGCGTGCGATACTTTACAAAAAGATTGTTCCGAAAAAAAGTTCACGCTGTACATCAAGACTAAATCTGAAAAAGTCCACTAGATTAATTACTAGAAACAAACACAATGGCAACAAAATGTATTTTGTTGTGTAACTCGGCATGAATATTTTAATAATTATTCAGTAAACAAAAGTCTCGTTAACTTTATTCGATATTTGTTCAGATTTGAAATATAATTTACGTTTTATTTTAATCAAATAGATTTTTAATGGAGATAAATCACGTTAAAATAAAAAAAGGCCTTAACATGTAGAAGTTAATGTGTAAAGGGATACACAAATTGCACGAATCAAATAAATTTCGGAAGTTTAAGTAAAAATCGAAATCCCGCTTTTCGATATTTTAAATTATAGGCTTTTACTTCGGTATAGCGTTTTGTAATTTAATTAAATCAAGCTATAATTATCAAGTTATTTAAAAACAAGAATTAAAATGGGAGCGGAAGAGAATTTTGAATTTTATAAAATATTCTGTAGAAAAGCATAATGGTACAAAATTATTTCATCATTTTTTATTCGATGAGACATAAAAAAAATCGCTTTCTATTATTAAGGATTAGTTCCTCGATGTATATTCATGAAATTCATAAATTTTTCCTTCATATCGGATATTTTGCGCTAAATATCAAGCCATTTGACCCTCAGGCTTGCGGATCATATTACGTAACATCCAATATCAGATAAATAAAACTCATAAAGGAAAAACAGAGATATTAGAAATATACGAGATACAAACAGGTTTGAAAGGAATTTAATTTACGATTTTATCTCTTTTTGGAGAAATGTAGAATACGTAATAATTCATACAATTCGTCAAACTAAAAAATATTAGTAAAAAAATTAAGTAATAAAAAAAATATATTTTTAAATTTATTATTTTTCGCAGCAAATTCTTTACAAATTTTTTAGGGGGAAAAGATTCTCACATTTAGATGCTTGTTAGCATCATTTATTAATAATTTTCTAAATTAAAACCGACTACCTACGTTGCTACCTTTTCCTCCAATCGCGTCTGCAGATCACACGCTGCATTCAGCGGCGTCGACTTACAATTATAGAGAACAAAGTTTGCGAGCGGCTCGCCGTTCAACGTTCCGGCAAATTTGCTGTCAACAATAATCAGAGTTCTTTCGGCAACGCGAAGAGCGTTCACGGAGGCTTTTCCCCGGCTTCAAGCCGATTTGAGAACAAAAGCCGAGAGAGAACACGAGCATTTCGAATGTATCGTCCGTTTAACTTGCCGCACATTCCGCGGAAACAAATGATCATTCCGTCGGTATCGCGGCAACTGCGTTCGCGCTACCGAAGAACGGAGTGCATTTCACCGGCATGGTCGCAATGCGAGTACCACCGCCTTCTCCGAGAACGCCGCGGGAGACGAAATACGCCAAAATATCGTTATAGCTATTACCGCGGAACATTGAGCGGAGGGAAAGACGGGATTGGCCTACTTTCCGGCGAAACCGCCCCGCCCTTCCCCGGAGGAGCGCGGAAGAACCGACATTACTCGCGGACTTTGAAATTTCGCCTATTGGGAAACGACGCGGGATTCCGCCGACTATGACAAATGGCTCGGCAATTTTTGCGCTTCTCCAAGGCCCCCTGATCGATTTCCCGGACACCGCGCGCCGTCCGTCCGTCCATCGTTGCCGCAGCGCGAATACAAGTCCATCGCGAAGAAAAGTCACCGGCGCGATGCAACATTGTCCGTTCGGCATGTAGCGCGCGACGACAATGTGTCAAATACGTCTCAATAACGAATGAAAAATTGCTCGTGGAATCGTTCTCCCGCGCGTATATATTCCAAGCCGCTGTCCTGAGTTCATTTCGCTAATACCGGCGTAACGAAGTTCCGCGTTGAGTTCCGCGAAACTGCATTAACCAATATTTAACTGCCCTGGCAGATCGACCGAGAGTGCTTAAAATTTTAAGCGTTTGAAATTTCGCGTCGTAATTAAATCGTCCGTAAATTTTGAATAGTAATAAAACGCGGAATGCAGGGAGAGGAGTTATATTTGGAGAACACTGTCGAGAAAAACAAAAAAAAAAAGAAAAAAAAACCCCAAAAAAACCTTTTAACTCTGGTTCCAAATTACATTCGTGTGATCTCGCGAAACGAGATATTTTGAAAAAGCGACTGGTTTAAAAAATGTATAAATTGCTTAAAATGTACTGCAAACGTAATGCTTTGTAACGTATATTAAATACTTCGCAATATCCCGTATTTTTATTCAGCGGAAAAAAATACGGGCAAGGCAGTTCTAAATTTTCTCCCCGTTTGCAAAAGCGTATTATTTGTTCCGACCTGCTCTCGACCTCTCACTCGCAAGATGCGCACTACGGNAAAAAAAAAAAAAAAAAAAAAAAAATTTAGTGGGGAAACTTCTGCGAAACTCGGGGCTTGTCGCGAAAGACATTAACATTAAAGGGATTTGTGGCCGAGAGTGGGATTTCTTTGGCGGGGATTTAAACGAGCGCGCTTTGTTCGTAATTGAATTTTAAGTATCACAAAACTCGCGCGACACGGTGCTCACACCAATCCTTTGTTTCACGCGGATAAATATAAATACTTGAAAATTCATTATTTATTTTTTTTTTATTATTCTCAAAGAAACAAGCGAGAGCCGCGTAAACGAAATGCACTGAGAGAAATCGTTTGGTAGAATAGTAATCAAATGAATTTTATAGTTACTGGTAGTACCAAAAACTTGGTTACATTTAACAAAACATTTTGTAATTTGTTGTATGAAAATAATTATTTGATTAAGGCTACAAATTGTTTGGTTAAAACAACTATATATTTAGTAACTATCACTACAAAATTCATTTGATCACTATTCAACCAAACTTTGGTTGATTTTACCAAACATTTCTCTCAGTGTGTCTCTTGGCTCCCCGGAGCTTCTTTCCGTCTATGGATCCTTTGATCAATTTCTGCCTGACGACAATTTAATTAGCCGCAAAACGATATTTGATATTATTGGGGAAATTTAAATGCCTTCGTAACGCGACACGTAACCGTGAAAAAAAGCAGAAAATATTACGCGTGCAGAAATATAAATAATTATACACGTATGCTCGCAAAAAGAGGGGAAAAAAAAAACTTGCCGCGACCGTTTCGCTTCCAGAAAAATAAACTTGTGACCCTGATACCGAGCCCCGATAATCTTTACCCTGATAACCGTGCCCCGGAATATAGCGGTGCGACTCCGCGAGCATAATGCGGCAAATACTTTCATCGAGCGCGTAATAGCTCGCGCGCCGACCTGCAGGTTCGCTCGCCCGCAAACTTTCCAAGACGATTACTTGCTAATGGTACCGCGCTAGCCGCGACTCTCCATTATCGTGAATCGGAAATCGAGTGTCCCCGGATATGCAATTACACGCGCGTATACCGTCAATTAGGTAAGTTTAATCGCTAATCGGATTATCGTTGATACGCGTTATCCCGCACCAGTGCGCCCGCTATCAGGCCGATTCTGCAGCCAACCAGCTGGCGGATTGCGGCGGCTTGCTGGCTGGTTTACAGAGACGCGAATTGCGCCAAAAAGTCAAGTTAATTTAATTGCCGCGTCGCTCTGCGTGCTAATTACTAATTTCGAGTATCGCGTGGTTGAGTGATAAATTAAATGACAGCAGCTCGCCGGGTAACAAACGCGGCAAATGTCGTCCATATCAAGTCACTGTATCACCATTTAGCGTACAACGATTCTCGTAATTATACCATGGGCTACAATGATAAGCCTAATTGCTATTTACAACTTGTAATTCATACCACGTGTGTCTTTCGTCGACGTGGTCCTCGTTGTTGTCTTGCTTTGCAAAATCTACACTGAGAGAAATGTTTGGTAAAATCAACCAAAGTTTGGTTGAATAGTGATCAAATGAATTTTATAGTGATAGTTACTAAATATATAGCTGTTTTGACCAAACAATTTGTAGCCTTAACCAAATAATTATTTTCATACAACAAATTACAAAAAGTTTTTGTTAAATGTAACTAAGTTTTTGGTACTAGTAACTATAAAATTCATTTGATTACTATTCTACCAAACGATTTCTCTCAGTGTAGACTTCGAAATTTTTTAAGCGCTTTAATTCAATTTTTTATTCCGCTTTTTGCGATATTTCGCAGTTAAGGATGTATGGACCATATCTCAAAAAACATTACTAAAAATATAAAAATTTCATAGAATATTCTAGAACGTTTGAGTATCTGTGTAAAATTTGAGCACAATTCACTTTTTGGTTTAAAAGATTTATTTCATTTTTTGTTTACTCTTGATTTCATATGTAAAATCGCATTTTGTAGTACTTATTTGCAAATTTGATGGGGAAGCAGCATTACCAATTAAATTAAAATTTTTACATGTACTAATAAAACTCTAATAAATATTCGTGTAAAAATTCATTTACATTCATTATTCGTTTAAAAGTTATTTATTTAAAACTGCAGCAAAATATAGTAATTTTCGCTCCAAAAACCAATATAAATCAAATTTTTCATTGTGTTCTATTTTGCAGCTAGTTTCAGGGCATTTGTGACCAAAATTTTTTATTGTTAATTATGAAAAAAAGAATAAATCTAGAAAAGCCTTCAGTTTTTAAATTTCGATAACTTTTAATTCGTATTGTAGCCAAAATATTCTTAAATAATGGAGGCGATTTAAATAGAGAGTATTCTCCTTTAGAAAGTAAAAAATCGATTTTTATAATTTAATATTCTTATTATATGAAATCTAGAATACATTCTCTCCCCAAACGTTTTGCCAATATTTAATGATTTGAGGAAGTTATAGACGAAAAAGCAAGCAGCGTTTATAATAGATCAAAATCGAAGCGCTTAACGTAATACGATTAATTATCGAATGTATTTGAATGAGAAGGAACTTTATAAATATAGAAGTCATTATCACGGTATGTTCTTATATTAAACTGTTATTGTATGTTAATTATATTACTGTTCATACTTATTTTCACACTTATTGTTTTGACTTGTACATTGCATGGGATAAGTTTCAAGCCGTAGTCTCGTTCTAAATGATTCTAAAATTATTTGTTGTTAAACAATGAACAACATGTATTGCTGTCATTGCAATCTTGAAAATGTTTAGTAAATGATATAATAGAAGGAAAAACTAAACTACAAGAAGAAGATATTCATTGATAAAAAAAGACAAAATTCATTTACAAACAGCACAGTATGCGCTGCAAGCGACGAAGAAAGCCAAAACAGCTTGAGAGTACTTGAAAAACTTGAAAAACAAGAATTAATCGAGGAAACAGAGTGTTTATTATATAACTTGGAATTGCTGATTAGTTATAATGAAATGAAAATCATGCTACAAAGTGTACTTAAAACTTTAAAACCGTTCTTCTCGAAATCATGTTTTTGATTGTATAAGGACAAATTTCTTGGAAACTATTAGGAAAATCGACATAAATTTTTTTGCAAGTTAGAACTATTATAGAATCATTATTATATACCCATTATTCCTGTTTAACAGAAAAATATTTATAAGATTTTTAAGATAAATAAAAAAAATTTTTTACAAAAGTTGCTATTTTGTCAAACTTGGATATTTTATTTAATTCCAATCTCAACAATAGCCACACTTCTCTTGAATAAAAAAAGTTTTGATTTTTTTATTTTAGATGTCTACAAAAATTACATTTATCCCATCACCTCTATGTATTTTTTTTTAACAAGCTATTAGTGATCAGTGTATAACATGTGAAAAAGTAGCACATTTTGAATTTAAAAAATATAAAAATAGTAATAAAAGAGTATGCAAAATTTGATATTAATTTTTAGGTCTAAAAATATTCCCGAAAAAAAAACACCTTTTTGGACTTTTTAAAACAGAATATTTCCTTAGCGAAACGATTTAATAGTGAGTTCGCTTAATTAGGTCGGTGAAGTATCGAGTTTTTAAATGTCAGACAACAGAAATGAATTTCACTTCGCTTCCAAGAGCGATATTAACTTAAAATCGCAAAAAAAGTAATAATAAAATCTCAATCATTCATCGAAATTTCCTCGGTTTCACCTGATTTTCCAGAGAAATAAATCACCTCGTTGTTATCGATTCTCGAGAAGAGTGACAACTCTCTGATATATGATGACATGATGGTATCGATATATGTATGTATAATAATACGCTATTTTGAATACATCGTGTCACTAGACTGTTTTATGAAGCGAATATTTCACAGGTAGGAAATGGAAGTTGACTTATGCATGGATATATTCGTATTACAATCCGCATTTATAGTCATTACATGAATCTCAAATCAAAAAGTATATCAAGTAAGAATATTGAGAATAAAGTTTCATCTTAAAATACAGTTTCACAATTCCATTAAAAATCAGGTGAGAATATACTCAATAGCGAAATCTTATTAGAGTTTAACAATTCGTGTATAAAAAGTTCAATAAATTAAACATGTTAATCGCAAAATTAAACTTCATTATAATTGTTTAATTAATCCCATTGTATATGATCAATTGACACAGCATTTAATTAGCAGTTATAAATCTTGATTTTACTAAGAAAGTTTGCTTTGCTTAAAAAATGTATTTAAATTTGTATTTAATAGCAACTTTTAACTGCTAAAATCGAGGTTGTCCTCGAAAAATTAATTTAAAGCGCATGTTATATTAAATCAATTTGCACATACAAATAACTTTTTATAGATAGAAAATTTTTTTCTATTACCTTTAAATGCAATATAAAAGAATTTGTAATCTTTTCATAATTTTCTTAATTTTGAGAAATGTCCTATACATCCTTAAAGCCTGTCGGAAGTAAGGAAAATTAATAAGACAAAAATAATTTCAATTTCGCGAAGACGTAATCGGTTGCGCGGAAAATAGCGTTACCTCAATTAAAGTCGTCGCGGAAGAGAATGTACAAGAAGCAATCAACGGGCTCACCACTTTGCGCTTCCGCGTATCGAGAAGACCGAGTCATCTCGCTCCTACCGCTTTATGCATAAATGCGAATAAATTACATGTCCGCTCCTCTTTGGTGTCGAATTACTTGACGGCCGGATCCTGTGCACCAAAGTTCGGTGTCAAGTGCAGCTCGACATTCGACCGTGAAGGATTAATAAAGTCGCGTCTCTCGTTTACGTCGAGTCGACGCTCTTCTACCCAGTATTTGAAGATGCATTTTGCAATGCAGCGATAAAGAACTGCCAAATGAGCAAACACAGCTACAGGCCGCACAAACAAGTAATTAAACGATGATTGACAAATTAATACAACGAAATATTTCTGCGCCGACAAAATTTAGCGATCGCAAAATGCGTCGATTCATAAATTGTTCAATTAACTTTATAATTGTTTGAACGGGAACGAGCGACTTTTTCTCGATACATTTTGCGCGGCACAATCGAATGGTTTTGCTACAAAGGCAAACACGAGTGGAGTGCAGTGGTGTAAAGGTGCGTTTGAAATGTACAGGCGTGAGCGAACAAGATGGATACGCTGTAAAGGTGCGCTTATATCGTAAAAGCGCTATTAAACCGACGCATTCGCGTTCGTATGGCACGGCGCGCTGCGTAAACAAGAGAGCAATAGCCGAGTATCAGCGAACGAATTGATTCGCAATAAATGTGCGTTTGCGGCATTCAAGAGCGCGAGTGACCGAATGAATTCGCTAGAAAGGCATGTTACGTGAGCACGAACGATGGGAGTTGATTCGCTGTGACACGGCAGAAAACGAACGTATCCATTCGTTCGTTCGCGTTCATCCCGGCGTACGAGCAAACAGGCAATCGTCAAAGAAGATACGCGCAGCACGGCACGAATGTCGATCCCGAAACTGTGTGTAAAGGAATCCTGTTCAATACGGAATCTAAACATCGGATTCCGATGTGAATTAAATGGTCCCATCAAGTAAGCCGGGACATTTCGATATTTCATATACTGCGGTTGCTGCTGCTATATTAAGCCACATCATCATGTACCGACTCGAGAGTAAAATATACAAATGTAGTGCGCGAGCAACAAAAGCAGAAATAATGAGAAATAAAAATTCAATACAATATATTCGATCAATAGATACGTTACGTAACTTTTAAAATTAATATTCACTTATATTTTTTTCCCACACTGAGAGAAAAAATATCTTAAAACAAAAGAAATTACTCGGTGGATCCTAATATTTACTTGCAATCAAATTAAAAATTTCTCAATTGAAATATTTTTGTAAATAAAATAAAGAAAAAATATTGTAATCAAGTAATTTTTTCTTGCAATTATAAGAAATACTTACTAATAGCTAATAGACTATGTTTATATTCAAGATAAGATTTTTTAATCTAAGAAAATAATTTAATTGGATTTAATAATACTATTAGCTCATTTTAAAATCATTAAATAAATGTAAAAAATTTAAAAATACAAAATTACATACTTAAGATAAATATGTCTATTTACTTAAAAGTGAATATTTTTACAACAGAACAAACAAATCCTTGTATCAAAACATATACTTTTAAAAAAATATATTTTTTTCATTAAAAAAATTTTTTCTTTCACGAGGGAACATTCCGAAGTGTCAAACCCCGATTTTGATGAAACTTTATATACATTTAGGTAACATAATTAGATGATTTTAGAAACTATCAGTTGCTGCCAATATACGGTTTCAAGGGGTGAAATCATCCCTTATGTGTATAGCGATTTTCAGCTTTTTCCGTTATATCTCAAAAACCATTCGAGATATAAAAAAATGTTTTATACAAAAGTTTTACAATAAAATTACATGTATTCATTCCCGTTAATAACATTTTTTAAAAATAATTATCTTTTTAAATTAAAAAAATTGTTTAAACAATTATTCTAAAAAAATATTGTTGACGTGAATAAATAATTTTATTGTGAAATTTTATTTGTATAAAACATTTTTTTATATTTTGAATGTGGTTTTATAGCGGGAAAAGCTAAACATTGCTTTACACATGAGGATTGATTTCACCCCTTAAAACCGTTTCTTGGCAATAAACTTTCAGAACTTTTTAAAAAAGTAATTATTAAGAGAATGCTAAAGTGCTATTATTTCCACACCACCTCTCATGAGGTATATTAGCATGGCGCGCTTTTTTTATAATGATTTCCCCCGTAGGCTTAATCTACTCTATTTTTTAACGAATTCCAAATGCCGTCCTCACTCTCTTGAAAGATATATTATTATTATTAATATAACATAAACATTCACTCAACTTTTATATGACAAAATATCTTTTATGTTATAATGCTACAAAATAATAAAATTTTTTTATTTTAAATCTGCATGAATTTCGATATTTCCATGATATCAAGATGACTTGCCGTGCCATATATTTCCTGTAATGTATAAGCACATTTTCTATTATAAACAGTAATGAATGTATTTATTATATTGATTATTTTATAACTAATTGTAAATCTTACTATTAATACTAACGTGATTGATTATACGACAAAATGTTCGCAATTATGATATTCTTCAAAAAAATGCTGCATACAAAAATATTCCTTGCACCAGGAACATCGTATTATAGCAAGTGCACCACATATGAAGCAGAGTGGTATTTCTTGAATATCCTTTCCAGAAAAACAAAGATCTACTGGATTTTCGAAATGTGGCGGTCTTTCCTCGATGTATCCACTTTTAAACCAGGAATATTTAAAAGATTATGAAATCGCGGAGAAGATAGCTGTATATTTATATTTAAGCGTTAAAGATTGCAATTTGATGATATTATTTCTCAAATGTAAATTAATATCATAATTTAATAACATAGTGTGATCACTGAATGTTCTCACAAAGTTTTTCCATGTTCTAAATACATAAACATCAAGAGGTTGAATCATTCCCGTAGTTTTCTTTTTGGTATAGTTAAAACCCATATATCTTTATCTTTTTTTGGCATAAATTCTTGTAGATTGGCAGGACAATCTTTAACGCATATACAGCTATTTTCTCCGCGAATTAATCTTTTTAAATATGCCTGGTTTAAAAGTGGGTACATCGAGGAAAGGCCGCCGCATTTCGAAAATCCAGTAGATTTTTGTTTATCTGGAAAGGATATTCAAGAAATATCACTCTGCTCCATATGTGGTGCACCTGCTATAATACGATGTTCCTGGTGCAAGGAATATTTTTGTATGCAGCATTTTTTTGAAGAACATCATAATTGCGAACATTTTGTCGTATAATCAATCACGTTAGTATTAATAGTAAGATTTACAATTAGTTATAAAATAATCAATATAATAAATACATTCATTACTGTTTATAATAGAAAATGTGCTTATACATTACAGGAAATATATGGTACGGTAAGTCATCTTGATATCATGGAAATATCGAAATTCATGCAGAATTAAAATAAAAAAATTTTATTATTTTGTAGCATTATAACAAAAGATATTTTGTCATATAAAAGTTGGGTGAATGTTTATGTTATATTAATAATAATATATCTTTCAAGAGAGTGAGGACGGCATTTGGAATTCGTGCATTAAAAAAATAATATGGAATAAAGAGTGGATTAGGCCTACGGGGGAAACCATTATAAAAAAAGCACGCCATGCTAATCTACCTCATGACAGGTGGTGTGGAAATGATAGCACTTTAGCATTCTCTTAATAATTACTTTTTTAAAAAGTTCTAAAAGTTTATTGCCAAGAAACGGTTTTAAGGGGTGAAATCAATCTTCATGTGTAAAGCGATTTTTAGCTTTTCCCGCTATATCTCGAAAACCATTCAAAATATAAAAAAATGTTTTATACAAAAGTTTCACAATAAAATTACTTCTATTTATTCACGTCAACAATATTTTTTAGAATAATTGTTTAAACAATTTTTTTTAATTTTAAAAAATAATTATTTTAAAAAAATGTTATTAACGGGAATGAATAGAGGTAATTTTATTGTAAAACTTTTGTATAAAACATTTTTTGATATCTCGAATGGTTTTCGAGATATAACGGAAAAAGCTGAAAATCGCTATACACATAATGGATGATTTCACCCCTTGAAACCGTATATTGACAGCAACTGATAGTTTCTAAAATCATCTAATTATGTTACCTAAATGTATATAAAGTTTCATCAAAATCGGAGTGTGACACTTCGGAATGTCAGTGAATATTCCATCTACTTCACATTTTACTACTTTATTTTATTTGAACGGTTTTTTCTATTTTCCAATTGATGTTTTCTAATCATATATCGTTGTATACCGTGCTTCATTCCGTAGTATATACTTTATTTTTGTGCCATACTATTTTATATCTTTATATTATATATTCCATAGCAACGAATGAGCTCGAGAATATTGCACGAGGATCCGGTTCACTGACGCAGGAGAAATTCATCTGCAGTAGTATAAACGTTTCCATTACGAGCACGGGGAACAGCTGGTGCCTGCGTAAAGTGTAAACGCACCTTAAGGCCACGGTTATAGTGGATGCACGTCCCGGACTGAAACTCATCCGGACGAATTCGTAGCAGACGTCGAAACTAATCAAATACAGTGAAGTCGAGATGACTTAGGGTTACCTCTGGACTATCGTTTTCCCTTCGGCCATGAACTGCGTTTGTAAATGAGATCGTTGTTCGCGGAGATTCTTCATTGTTGTCAAAATTAAAATTACTCGTAAATTTTCCGCAAATTGCGTTTTCGTCAATTTAAAATTTACTTGGAATTGTTTATTCGAGAAAACATTTTGTTATCCGTTTATAGTTTATATTCACGGAATTTTTAATTGCCGAGTATATCTCTATCGCGTAAGAACGCTATACGTGTGCCCTATCTTCGAAAAAATCGTTCATTATTAGAATCATAATGTATCCATACTATTTCAATGGGAAACGCGAAGTTCCGGGAGACTTCGCGAGATCTGATCACGTAGCATGTAATTACCTCCACTTATCTCGACACATTTAATTAGTTCTGATCGGCAAATTCCTATGCGCGTTCACTATGCTATAACCCGCTTGTGTACTAGTTCAACTATAATCCGTAAGTTATCCAAGAGTCATTTAGGATTCAATCCTATATTCATTTATACCGCGATATTCTAAATAATATAATTAAGAAGATTAATATTGGAGAAGTGAGTTGAGATCATTAATTAAATATAATATATTGAAATTAATAGAAGAATAACATGATGTTCAATTTATATCTTCAGTGAATTCATCAGTTATTTCGAAAGAAGATAAATAAAAATAATAAATGAATCGATGAATTAATTATTAATTATTCTGCCGAATAAAATATGCATTGAACCAAATGCAAATTATTTAGTGAAACCACAATTTTAGATGCGTCTCAGTTAATTGTGTCACATTGACGACCACCGAGTTAATAAAACGGATTAATACATCCAGTTGAAATGAGGCTAATACCACGGCTGCTATAATCAAATGCTGAAGTGAATGCAGGTAGACTCGATGGAGCCGTAATTATATCTCAACTTGCGGATGCAATTACAATAAATGAATGCAGCTCTCGTCTGCCAGTTCAACGGATTTCCCGGTTGAAATTTGTCGGCGTGCAAGAATGCTCGTCGGAAACTCGCGTACGACGCCGTAACCGCGGCCTAAGTCGTCGAAGTGAAGACTACGACGTTCGGATATTACCCACGGCAAGATGCTATTACGGCCGGGTTCAACTTCCCCGCAATCCCGATCGAAACGACGGCGGCGACGGCGACGGCGACGGCGACGGGGCCGACGGGGATCGTTCACGATTCACGATCCGGGGTCGCATTCACGATCAAGTTTCTGGCCCGTTCGCGAGCTTGCGGTTACGTTTAGTTCGCCGTACGCCGAAATTATACCATGCGGACCCTTCTCACTCTCTATCTTTCTCCCTCTCCCTCTCTCTCTGCTTCTATTGTCCTATGTATATGTCTGATTCGTACTGAAACGCTTACGGGGCTCGGACGATGCGCTAGTATCAACCATCGTCGATTCAGGCAATGCCGTACCTATGTTAGCTTAATCCGTTAACTCCTACAAATTTTTTTTTAATCCTAACCATAGTCGGAGCTTAAAATCGCAAGTAAAAAACTAATCCAAACATGAATTCGTATCTGAAGTAATATTTATAAGTTAAACGTGTGTACAAAAACTTGATTCGTTCTAACATTCTGTGATTAAATTAAAAACGCGCGCTGATATTTTGATTTACCTATAAAAACAGATAATATAAATTCTCAAATGTATAATATTATTAAAAAAATATTTCCAATGGAAAAAAGAGAAGATAAAATAACTTTCTTTTATAGATAGAAAAAGGAAACGTATAAATAAAATTATCGATTATTTAGTGTTTACATGCTTTTCCTCTCAGAGCGTACTTGAGTCGAAATTTTGATACTCTTACGGATATTCTTAAAGATAGTTTGCACCTATTTAGATACTCTATAAACTAAAAAAAAACCTAGTTTGATAATATTACACTCATTAACTCCTTTTCTAAATCCCTACACTGAGAAAAAAATTGTTAAATTGATAAAATTTTTCAAATTAAATTTCCTAAGTTTAAGTATAATTAAAGAAATTTAATTAAATTTTGAAAAATTTAATAGTTAAGTTAACAACTTTTTTTCTCAATGTAATTTTATAAATTTAATTTCAATACTACCTTGAAGCTACAAATGTTCCTAAAATTTTAATGCTATTTTGACACTGAAATATTCCACAGCTAATAAAAACCTACTTTGATATACTCATTAATTCGTCTTTTAAACTTTTAATTCTATAGATTTAATTTTACTGCTGATTTATATGACAAATTCTGCGAAAAATTTTAAAAGTTATACAATTTTTCTCATAATTTTTCAGAATTTTTATACATATTTGGCGTTACAAATAATGTTACACCTATTCCTGGATGGAAAGTATTTTCTAGATAGCAGGGAAAGATTCAATAAAGGTATCTAATAAAACCTATTTTGCTAGCTTAGCTCCTATATAAGTCAACCTATTTTAATGCTAAAGGCAGTAAAAAGAAAAATTTCTTGATATCTTAGCTCCTACTAAACTTTAGAATTAAAGGTTTAATGAAGAGTTAATTTCGACTCGGATAATTACGAAAAAGAAAAACAGACTTCCAAAATTCATTCTTAAAATCCGGTGGGTTCCAATGTTCTAGTCACAACCGTGGAATACGCTTATTTCCCACCGAAAGTCTATGATCTCTCCTACCCCCTTATTCGTGACCCCTCCGGCACGGTAACCGTGCGGTGTATCTCCAATAGGGGAATCTGGCACGTTTCCAAACGACGAGGACGACTACGACAACGACGACGGCTATGACGAAAATGAGAGTTCTAGTTTAATGCGGCGACGCGGACGTAAGGTAAACGTGCTATCCGGAAATGTCAATTGGCTATGTGATCCGCGGAAAGCACCGGTGTCCCACGCAACAATAATAAAACAATATTCCAAACGACTAAAAAAAAAAGAAGATTTGCTGAAAAAAGGAAAAAATCGTCGCGAGCAGTCACGGTGACAACTTGATTAAAAAAAAATCGTATAACGTATCTGTACGTGTTATTGTTGCAGATACGCGGCGAGTGGAAACGCGTGTAATAACGGCGGGTAGGAATCCATTTCGAATTCGCATGCGAAATTCCGAGCAACTTTTTTTCCAGAATCCCGGGCGCAATGGCCCGCTCTCGCTCTCTTCGCAATGCGCCAAACACAGTATCTCGCGCGATTCACGCGCGTGGCTCTCAAATAATTTCGAATTGAAATCGAGGACGGCGCGGCCTGCATTTCCGTCGTTGCACGCTGCGCATTCCGATGCGTTCGCGCGGCGAGGCGCACGCGACCCGCTTCGAGATACGCTCGTTCGAACGCGAAATTTATTTCTCGATTTCGCTGCGGGTCGCGACGAGAGTCACGAAAAGTTACGAGGGAAATATTTGATACTGGTTGCCCGTGCGCGGAGCGTCGCCGATCGATCTAACCGACTCTTTTTCAGTCTTTCGTGCACAAAAGCTTTCCTGGTATTATTACTCTCTCTCTCTCTCTCTCTCTATTATTATTGCTTTATTATTATTTACTAAGCAACAGCGTCTCTTTTGCTACAGAGGAAGTAAATAATGATATTACCTAGCACAAAACAGTTTTAGCGGATGCAAATTATTTCTATTGTTAGCAGCAGATTATGTTTCTCATTATATAAAGGATTTTTAAAAAAAACTTAATAGTAAAAAAAGCTGTAATAGCTCCGAAACGTCTTTTACTTATTACGAAAAGTACGGTTTAATAAAAAAAATATTAAAAGCGCGATCGGAGGAGTTTAATAAAACAGAGGATACGAGTTTTAATAATGTAGATGAGCAAAAAAAGCTTCTTATTTTGATTAATTTAATGTCAACGTTACTTTAACAAAGAGTGACCCCAAAATCAAGGCTTTTTTAGCCCATTTTTCGTACCTCGATTTATGCATCGCATTTAGTTTTAAATGATACNATGAGACATTAATCCCAGAAAAATTTTAAGTTGAGCCTAGAACGGGTTTCGGAGTTAGGAGGGGGTAAAAGTGGCGATATCACGTATATGTCTAACTTTTCAAGTCGCTTACAGTATTTTTCTTTCAATACTATGTTACAATATTTTGTTATTTTAAATGTCTTATAATATGATATAAATATCAAATGAATATAAAAATGTGAATTTATTCGATGATTAATTGGCGCGGTGGGGGAAGAGAACTAACCGGGCAGAGTGCATTTCCCGGCGTATTTAATNAGTGGCTGGATCATTCTTGTGTTCAGGACATGACAGATCGTCATAAAGTCATATTACATAAAGATATACAGTTGTTAGTTTCTTCAAATGTATGTAGTTAATTTTCTTCATTTAATGTAGCTTGTACCCGCGAAAAAACGAAAGAAGCGTAGTACTACCAGTAAAATGATATCATTTATTGCTTAATATTTGATGCAATTAAATTGATTAATAATAGTTTTTCATCTTAAATGATTAAAACAAAGAAATTCTTCTAAACATCAAAACTACATGTCATAACTAACAAGGAAAATTGAATAGGTATAGGGAAATGCGCTCCGCCCGGTTAGTTCTCTTCCCCCACCGCACCAATTAATCATCGAATAAATTCATATTTTTATATTGATTTGATATTTATATCATATTATAAGACACTTCAAATAACACGAAATATTGTAACATAGAATTGAATAAAAAATACTGTAAGTGACTTGAAAAGTTAAACATATACTTGACATCGCCACTTTGACCCCCTCCTAACTCCGAAACCCGTTCTAGGCTCAACTTAAAATTTTTCTGGGATTAATGTCTCATTATAAGGTATCATTTAAAACAAAATTCGATGCGAAAATCGAGGTACGAAAAATGGGCTAAGTTTGGGGTCACTCTTTTTTTCTTCGAAGTTTAATTATCAAGCTGTTTCGCGTTGGAAAAAAAAGAAAAAAAAAACAAATTACGGATGCATGAAGCGTCAAGCCAAGTCTCTTCCCACACTCGTCAAGTAGAGCGCAAGAGATCTCTAATCGTAACTTCTCCCGCGACGCCCTACATCCGAAGGGAGTACATACACCGAGTTAATTACACGGATATAACTAGGCACGATACTAACAAATCACCGTAATGTTTTTGTAAGGACCAATCAAGGTGGATTATTTCACCAGACGTGCATCTCTCGCGCGGGGACTGACTCGCGTAACACGGAACAAACTCGATTATTTATAGGCACATTAGCGACGCGAACTAACGAGGGCGTGCTCAATGAATTACTGAAATCGCATTCAGCCGGAAAACCATCTGCGGTTATGCAATGACGTTAAACAAAACGTTAATCCTCTGATGCACTTTGGGAGTTGAAACAACCCCCCCCCCTAACCGTGCGTCGCACATAATTTACCTGTCACGCGTGCAGTTTTGGGAATATTGGGTTATTAAGATATAAAGGATATCCCGGAAGGCCACTGAGTAAAGATAAAAACCCGTTTCGAACGTAACTTCCGAGTTTTGAGATATTCCCGTTGTTTATACACTGAAAACTCCGCGGGAAAGCCGATAGAAAAGCCGATAAAAATTATTAAACTTTATTTACAAAACTTTACTTTTTGTTTAGATCCAAGCAGGAGTTTCATAGCGGCTTAATTTGTTAAAATAGTTACTTCGCATGTTATACATACTATATTCGAAAAACTAATATTAAACTAAATATGTGAATTATTGTGACGAATATATATTAAAAAAAAAAAAAAAGCTGGAGGTGCTCCTCTCGACTCGACNTAAATTCGAAAAAAAAAAAAAACATTCATAATAAATAACAATAAATAACAATCATAATAAATACATTCGTTATTAGCGAAATCTCGCTGACAGCATTCAGCTATATTTTACGCTTGGAACACTTCATTAAATTAAAACAGGTTTGTGCTCAATTTGCGAATCCACCGCGTGGCGATTTGGGAAAACAAATTTAGAGAGTGTTCAATT
>QKQZ01000778.1:0-26132 GCA_003595255.1 Solenopsis fugax | reverse complement strand
GCACGGTAAGTAGGGACGGCCTCGAGCGCGTCACGTCGCATTGCCTAGCGTGGTGGTCGTCGTGATCGTGGTCGTCGTCGTCGTCGCCTTGCCTCGCGCGTCTCGCATTTTCCCGGGGCGTTTCATATTCATGAGGGTCGTAGCGTCGGCGTCCGATAACAAAGCCTCCTCACGCGCGCAGAAGCCGCTGTCTCTGCGTGTGTCTCTCTCTCTCTCTCACTTTCTGCCGCAGCATCCCGTCGCGTTGTAACCGCATCTGTCGCGGCGAATGCGCCCCTAATGTATGCACACGCTCCCCCCCCCGTGCGCCAATTATGATAACGCATAATTCGCGGTATCACCGCACGTATCGCTTTCGCGAACACCGTATATATTCACTGGCTATTAATGGCCCTCGTGCTTTACTAATTAAAGCGGAAACGTGCCGAATGTGTCGTCCGTGACGATGAAGGGCCCGTGTCCTGTGCCATCGGCCGTGAACCCCCATGAGAAATCGTAATCCGTCGACTGCTTCCCCGACTGTAATTATGACTTCTCTCTCTCTCACTCTCTCTCTCTCTCTCTCTCTCTCTCTCTCTCTCTCTCTCTCTCTCTCTCTCTCTCTCTCTCTCTCTCTCTCTCTCTCTCTCTCTCTCTCTCTCTCTCTCTCTCTCTCTCTCTCTCTCTCTCTCTCTCTCTCTCTCTCTCTCTCTCTCTCTCTCTCTCTCTCTCTCTCTCTCTCTCTCTCTCTCTCTCTCTCTCTCTCTCTCTCTCTCTCTCTCTCTCTCTCTCTCTCTCTCTCTCTCTCTCTCTCTCTCTCTCTCTCTCTCTCTCTCTCTCTCTCTCTCTCTCTCTCTCTCTCTCTCTCTCTCTCTCTCTCTCTCTCTCTCTCTCTCTCTCTCTCTCTCTCTCTCTCTCTCTCTCTCTCTCTCTCTCTCTCTCTCTCTCTCTCTCTCTCTCTCTCTCTCTCTCTCTCTCTCTCTCTCTCTCTCTCTCTCTCTCTCTCTCTCTCTCTCTCTCTCTCTCTCTCTCTCTCTCTCTCTCTCTCTCTCTCTCTCTCTCTCTCTCTCGCGATCTGTAACTTTCGAAACACACCGCCGGAGTTATGAGACAGTCACTTTAGCTGCGTGTTAAATTGGAGATCTTTGCAATTAAGTCGTTAATCAGATTTCTCTCGAGAATTCTCGCAGCGATTCGACGCGCGACGCGAGCGAAAGGGGTGCTCTACGCTACATTGTTATTATTACGCTTATTACACCCGCGAATTATTATCGGATGTGGCGTGTGTGTGCGCTCCGAGGCAGAGCGCGACGAAAATTCCTCCCTCCCTTCGCCCTGTCAAGCGTACATAGATCACGTAGCGGCATAAAATAATTCCGAACATCGTATTCTGGGGTTGTTCTGAGTTTTGACCCGTAGTGACAGCTGCTCTGACACGTATTCCGCGCACGTTCTTACGTGATATATCGGGTTGATAGCGGAATTTCTATCACATTTCGCAAACCTGCTTTATCGAATCCGGAACGGATCCCGTCGGCGAGAAGTCATTTGTATAAACGTAAACTCCCGGGGATCTCTCGCGTATGCACGATCTACCTCCCGCGCTCCACCTTTCAACGCGGAACGATCTGAGATATCCCCCGGTTCAGTTCAAGTCATCGCGCACGCAGAGCTGTACGAAATGCTTAATTAACGGTCCATGAGACGTTTAATTTAGCTTGACAATTTTTACCACGTCGCGTTGTAAGCGCGGTTACATCATTACACGGGATACCTCGTGCAAAAAAATTTAAAGCACTGGCTGCAGTTATATTGCGCTGAAGATCGCAATCGTGTTATTTCAAAAGCGGAAAAATCTAAATTACAACGTACATCGACGTAAATGAGTTCTTTTTACATCCGTACCGCTATTCGTTCCGGAGATTTCTTTTTTTTGTGCAAAAAAAAGAGATTTCTTAGAGAGATGCAACGTTTTATTTAATATTTTTAAAAGAATTTCCGAGCAAAATTTTGAAAAGAACTTTTGAAGCGGGGAATAATTAAAATGCTTTTAGATTTCACAACTGGGATCATTGTATCGTCATTTCGCATTATTAATCGTATGTATTACTACATAAATTAATAATTCATCGATTATAACGCATCGAGAAACAATTTTATTGATCGTAAATGTGTGTGTACAATATATATGTATACATACGCGTATCGTTCCACTGCAAAACTGTTAAATGATAAACTTTAAACTGCAGTAATTAAATGGAAACTGGCACAGAGGCATTCACTGTTTAAGGGAGGTGTTTGTGCAGGAAAGTAGTTATGTGACACTCACTTGCACCAAAGTTGTATACAGTACACAGGATTGTAGAATTTACTGCGAAAGTTTAGCCAAAGTGACAACAAGTATATTCCCAGTGAATTCCATAGTCCCGTGTGGCATTCGAATCAACAAAAATCAAACCCAATGTTGGCACAGTCCGCCTGTAAAGGACAAGAGGCACTTCCGCCCTCTTGCGAACTCTCGTAAAATACAACGCCAATGCTCTTTTCCTAGATAGAGGAGAAGGTGGTATTATGGCCATCTCATTTACATTTTATACATTAACGTTGTTAATAATCAATATTTTATATTGAAGCTTAACGATTATATTCAAAGTGTTGTTTAAAGCTCATTTTACACGATCCATAATTGCGACAGAATTCTATTTATAATTTAATATCAGATTATGTATTATAAAATATTCGATTGTTTCTTTCTTTGACATAATTGGATTATTAAAAAATATGACATGGTTATTAAATATATATAAATATAATTAAGAAAGTATATTATAGAGAATTCTTTAAGGCTCCTAAGTAGTTGGCCGAGAACTTCGCGTTGACGGTGGCGACGTAGTACCGCGGAAAGAATTAAAACTAATATAAGCGTGAAAAGTGACGTGTTGACGATGAAATTTTGTTTTGCACGTCATTTCGTTATTACGCTTCATTGTAAAAATGTGACTCGTCTCGTATTTACCAAATTCGTAAAAATGGGCCGCAAGTGAAGTTATCTTGAAATTTTATACGTAAAAGCGTATTTTTCACTCCTTTATAACAGTTGTCCGTGTGTTTTTCTGCCTGAGTAGGCTTCACTCCACGTACCTTTTACGACTATTTACTGACTGTTAGGAGGGAAAAGGAGAGTTGAAACCCATTTTTACAAGTGTTTTAAAACGATCTCATTATTTTATTTTATCCAAATTCTTCTTATTTATAAATTACAGGCAAGAAACTTCAGTTCAATCGTGTTTTCCTGTTTAAATAGGCTTCAGTCCACGTGCTTTTACGATTATTTATTGAACGTGAAAGAAGAAAAGAATAGTTAAAGCCAATTTTTACAAGTATTTTAAAGTTTCTCATTAATTTGTTTTATCAAATTCTCTTTATAATGGCACGCAAAAAACTCACGTGTAATTTCTCGCTTATGACGTCACGATTTCAATATAGGCGACTACTTAGGAGCTTTAATCACGTCACTTTCAATAATATCCACAATTATAGCAATATCGACTCTAAAGCCTTGTGTCCACGATGCTAGAAATCAGTCCGAGATTTCGGACAAAGAGAGAATTGATCAATCGTATTTGAACGTTTCGACCAACTGATTAATGCGATTAGTCAATAATTCCCTTTGTATTCGAGATCTCGGAATGATTTCTAGCATCGTGGACACAAGGCTGTAGAAATAAACTCGTGAACGTAAAACAAATATTTGGTGTAAGTTATGACATATCAGAAGAGAGCAAAGTATACTAACATGCTACATAACAAACTTTTAGTCGAAGATTTTAGCATATTAAAATTTTTTAAGATTAAATAAGAAACAATTTAAAGATTTATTTAAATAATATTTTAGTTAAGAAAGAATCTTTTCCAATGATTTGGCGCAAGCATGTTTATTTTTGTAATTGATAAATGTTACTACATATAGGCAAGGATATTTTTTACGTTCAGTTAATAAATAAGTAACTTGCTTCCTGAATCAAGACATTATCACGTAGATGATCAGATATGAGAGTAGATTAAGTTATAGTTCATGTCATTAATAATTCACAGGTGTTTATATTTCATGCGTCTTGTTCACATGTTTTCTATATAAAATTATAAATAGAATTCTGTTTCGAATATTATTTATAAAAATTAGCGACACAGCAATGGGTCGAAGAGGAAGAGGGGTAATATGACCCACCACAAAATAAATTTAAAAAATTAGTTTTGTGTAAAAGAATTATAGTATTTTTTACAAAATTATTTAATCGGTTTTTCATTACTAGTAGATAACTCATACAGCACAGAACGTTGAAAGAACATTGCTCAGATATTGCAATTTGAATGTTGAATGCAAATATTTTTTCAATGTTGAATCTATGTTTATTTTCCTACTTTGATTGTTAATGTTGTTGCAACATTTGACATTGAACAAAATATTATCGATATCTTTTTTTGTCAAAAATGAACAAAAATAGAAAGTCATGTAAATAGAATTGAATTTTATAAAATATACATGTAATAAATAATATGATAGAATTATAAAAAATCTATAATTTTTAATAACAAGTAATATATAATACAAATTTATTTTCTTAATAAAAGCAAACCTAATTACATAAAATAATTCTCAATTTTGTATAGATTTAAAATTACTTTTATACTGTTAAAGAAATGAATAAAATAAATGTATAGAGTTTCTAAATTGTCCGAAAAAGAATCTAATTTAAAAAATTAATATTAATTTTTTATTATTTAAAATTTGTTCTTTTGACATTTTAAAATATACATTTATCTACGTATATAAACATTTTAAGAGAGCAAAAGAATAAACTTTAAATAATAAGAATCAATATTATTTTTTTAATTTAGATTTTTTTAACAGCTTATAAACTAATTTTACACATTTATTTTATTCAATTTTTTTGAAAATAAAATGTGTGTAATATCTATGAAATCATTATTTATGCATTGAATAAATGTAGAATCAATGTTGAATTGCAATGTTTGTAAGACATAGACTCAACATTGGACGTTTCTGTGATGTCTTTTCGATGTTGATCTACATTTCGCGATGTTGCTGCAGCATTCGCAATCTAGCAGTTCAATGTTGCTGAGATGTTGATTCAACATTAGTGTGCTGTATGGGTAATCTACTAACTGTGTTTCCATTTCTGAAAGCATTATTGGCTTTCGTCCTAATCTTATATATTTTACACATTCTTCTGATGGCAAGTCTTTCGCAATCAATCTCCGAAGACTTCTGGCAACTTCAAACGAATTTGCTGCTCCTCTATAACTTAATTCTTTGCTTTTACACAGTCGTAAAAGTCATGCAACATGTCTTGTTACTTAACAACGGAGATAATACAAATGGTAATACCTATACATATGAGTCCATAAGAGACCTATACATATGAGTCCACCTTTTCCTCTATATCTAAATGCATTAGATACTTAAACACACACAGATGGTCTCGCACGGCGGATTTGCGCGACCATCGAGCCACGGACGCCGCATGTAAGCGTTGGCAACGTGACCTCTCCGTCAGAATGGCGACGTGATTTTTCTCCCGCTGGAGTAATGGCACGGCCGTGAAGGGGTTAGTATCAAGGTGCAGCAGACATTTCGAGTGTTCTACCCGGGGAGCTCGTCGCTCGCTCGGGATGGAAACGTGCCTACGTAATGTTTGCTCTTACGAGGTACGAACTCCCGGATGGCTTCGCTTAAACTCGAAGTACTATTCTTAATGGGACGTCATTTGCTCGCTTATGGAGGGTACCGCCTTCCGTTTCTCACTAAACTTTGGCGTTATATCTCGCCGAGCGAGAGCCGACGGTGTAAATCGCGCGATACAGCCCGAAAAGTCAGCCCAAAACCATCATCGAATTTTGTGGCGCGTGCGAGACCGCCCGTAAATCCTCCTTGTTCCCACCGCTCCGCCGCGCCGTCGGAGAGCCTTATTAAGACAGAGCTCTGTTTTGTAACTTTACAATATTTCCGAGAGTTCGAGCTTAATTTTCGAGCAAAAGGAAAAATTGCGGCAGTTTCTCTACGAGAAGGGAATTTATTACATTTTTTGCTACACGCATACCTTTCCTTTTTTTTTAATTTTTTATTACGTAGACATATTTTTTAATAATGCGCGAATTCGCGTTATAAAAACATATATTTATGCAAAATCCTCCGCACGCGCTCTGTTATTATTAATAGATTTCTTTTTTTCATTTTTTTAATAATGTCTCTCCACTACATTTTCCTATTTTTCTCTGTGAAAATCATTAGTCTTCGAGAATTCTAACATGTCTATGAATCCGTGCTGGAGTCCGAAGTTTATGCGATGTCAGAGCGTCGTGTTACACAAAAGAAAAATCGCTCCAAAGTGCTCGTTCAGCGAGAATTCTGTTTTCTTTTTTTGCTATGTATTATTTCCGCCGTATGCTTTTCATAGCGCATTTTCCGATATTATTCTGATATTATTTCTACGACAATTTTTTTGTAATATTGATAACAACGGACTTTCTTATAAATGTCTCGAAATAATTTTAGTTAAATGGCGTATCAAAAGAAAAGAAAGCTATTTTCTTATTTTTGTTTTTTATTTATTATCTTAAAAGAATATATAGGGAAGAATATATGGGTAAATCGGATCTATTTGCAGTTTTTGCTCTCTATAAGGTGCAAATAAATTCCGATCGTAAAATCGAAAGTGCCGTTAGAAAGATAATTTAATTCTCTTTATTTTCGCTTCAGCTATTTTGACGTATCTCTTTCTCTTTCTATCCCTCTCTTTAATATATATATATATATATGTATGTATGTATGTATGTATGTACAGGGTGTCTATAAAGTTTGTTCTTATCTTCATATTTTGGAAACGGTTCAAAATGATGAAAAATTGCGAAATACATATTCGATCGTTTAAAAAGATTAGGAAGATTGTTCCTCCCCAAGGGGGTACCATAAGAGAACTCCAATTCAAAAATTTTTTATGTAACCTTATATTATATCGTTTGAAAGGACATAACAATTTTTTTTGTTCGAAATGAAGGTTATATTGATCTATTCGGAAATTATTTAAGATCAAAGTTCGAATAAAGTCAATTTTCAAGAAACTCGTAACTCCTAAACGGAAAATCTTAAAAAAACATTTGAAATGTGAAAATGTTTATCTTCTTAAATTCTTTCCATTGTATAAAACCGCGCACGTAACGTAAAAGGCAGAAAAAAGAAAAGTTTTTAGAGCATCAGACGTAACAAGATAAACAAGAAATAAGAATTTGAAACATTGATAACGATTGACGAATTCAACGAACAAGTAGTGCAAAAATTGCAAATTATAAGATAAATTGAAACACTGCTACACTAAGAGAATTTGGTGAAATAGATCAAAGGTTTAATTAGTGATAGTTTAATTAGTTAAATAGTGATCAAATAAATTTTATAGTTATAATTACTAAATATATATACTTGTTTTAGTCAATATGTAACACTTGTTTTTATAACTTTATGATTAAATAGTTCATTAAATGTAACTAAGTTTTTGGTACCAGTAACTACAAAATTCATTTGATCACTGTTTAACTAAACGTTTGATTAATATTTCCCTCAGTATACACCAGCTTCGTTAATATTATACCTTATTCGGTCTTCTATCTACGTCGTACCTGCGCAATCAAACACATGTTGAATATTTTTTCAGGATTTTCCGAATGAAAATAATATTTTTTTGAAAATTGGTTTGTTTCGAATTTTGACCCTAAATAACTCCCAAACGGATCAATGTATCAACCTCCGCTTTGAACAAAAAAATTTTCTATTTTTATGCCCTTTCAAGCGTTACATATTGCTCGTTCAAACGTTACATACTACGATATTATTGGAAATTTCATTTTTAAGTTGAGGTCCAGCGAGAAATAATAATGGAATCGATGTCGAATCGACACAGATTCGACGTCGATTCGAAATTATCAAACTGATATTATTTCGATGTCGATTCGACTTCGATTCGATAAATCATTTCTCGCTGGGTAGGGCATCCCTTGTGGGGAGGCAACCTCCCCTTAACGAGTTCCTCGAAATGATCGAACACGTGTTTCGAGATTTTTCCTAATTTTAAATCATTTTCAACATGAGGAGTGTACAGACTTTATAGAAACTCTATAATAAATTAACGTTAAAAAAAATTTAAAGTACACGTTCATGCATTAAAGTATATTATTACAAATAAATACATGCTATGATATTTGAATAGATGTGTTTATGTTTTGCCTTTCTGCCGTAATACCCAGGCGATACAGTAATACCAATGCGATCATAATGTATCATTTTCGTATTTGCTATGTTAAACATAAATTATTTAGATATTAGTTAATGATGAATCGTTTCATCGTTGTATATAGCTATATCCTATATCCTCTATCGACAAATAATAAATGCAGACGGCGATTCAATGAGTGTTGTCATCACAATTTCAAAGGCGTGTACCTAAAGTGCTTTAAATATTCTAATTACATAATTACATATTCCGGGTAGAGGCAATGTTATAACGAGGCAATTTATCGAAATAACGTTGTTAAAATTTACACGATTAATAGAAATGGGATGAATGCCCTAGGGGGTGGATGGATAGATGCTCCTGCGCGACGCACGCACATAATCGTCGGAAATTGCTCGCGCATCGCTTTGCAGAATGTGATTGCTTGTTGCAGACTATAGTTATGTATCCCAGGCCAAACATCATCACGTGCACTGTGCGAGTTTGGCTACGAGAAATTGGCTTTTCTCTCACATACGGGGCACTCATGCTTAAAACGTGGCGGTAAGTGTGCTTCATTAGTCGATAACGTTACATTTTGATCATTTCATGACCATTTGCCCTATTTGTCTCGCTGTAATAAAAACCATTCATTTTCTATTCGTCAAATTTTTTGCGAATGATTATATATTCTCCAAATCTCATAGAGTGAAACATCAATCTAAAAGAGTAAAAATTATGCAATTTTTTGAGTGATTTGCTATTCTATACCAAGATTTAAAAGATATATTTAACCTTAGAATGCTATAATGTGAATTATCGTCCAAGTGCTAATTTAAATTTAGTATAGTTTTTATTATTAAAATTGTGTTTAAAATAATATAATTAATAAAATTTTTTTACGTTAACTTTCAAGTAGATTTTAGGTGGTTAAAAATTACGTAAGTAGGTATGTGGGATGCTGACAGAACTCCAAAGAAATATTATTATTATTGTTATATTTTCATTAATATATACTATATATTGGGTTGTTACATAATTTCGTTCAGTTTTTTATCTTTGTTCAATAAAACATACATTACAATAATATTACGTAACAATCCAATATTATATTAAATTTAAATTTATATTAATTAACCCTTAGGAAATAGAGCGAATGTAAAAAAAATGAATTTTAAAACTTGTGGACAATACTTTTTTTTCTAGAACAAGGTTTCTAATTCTGCATTTCTCCATTTTATTTTTTAATATCGTTTATTATAAAAATATATAACTCAGACAAAAAAATGTTTAATGATACAAATGATCTGATACTAAATAATAATAAAATTTATATGAAATTTTTATCATAACATACATAAAACATTGAGTGCAAAATAACATAAGTAGTAAAATACAGAATAATACAGAAAATACTAAAAATATAGAAAATTATTTTAAATTATAATTTTTTTTAGAAAATAAACTTTGAAGTTTATCTCTCTCTCTCTTTCTCCCCCCCCTCTCTCTCCCTCCGTGTGTGTGTGTGTTTGTGTGTGTGTGTGTGTGTGTGTGTGTGTGTGAGTGCATTTATGTGCATTTCATAATTTATAAATTGACACACACACACACACACACACACACACACACAAGCGCGCGCATATACTCACACACACGTGCGTGCATTTTATAAATTATCTATTACCAAAAAAAGGAATTTCAATAACTGAGAAAATACTGCATTAAATTTACGCCGGTAATTGCAATTTTAATTTTACATTGCATATAGCAGCGATATATTATTTTACATAAGAAAGATAAAGCAAAATAATATAATAATATACAAAAAACTAAAATCAAATCGTAAATGGATAAGTGGGGTGCTGATAGTACTCCAGCATGTTTGACGCTCTGTCATTGTTTACTGTTTCAACCTAAATAAATCATTATCATCTCAATCAGTCAAGTGATCAATAAAATAGGAAGGTAATGAATCCACGAATTTTATTGTCAACTTAAAATTTATATGAAATATTTAAGAAAATTATGCAATAAGCATCCCACCTACCTATTTAAAAGTTAAAATAACGTTAATTCAGTTATTTCAATCTATAAAATAGAAAAAATGTAAAAAAATTCTTAAAAATGAAGAAAAATTCTTAATTATGTGGAAAAATTTTCAAAGTGGTATTAACGTCAGAAAAATGTAAGTAGTACTTTAAAATTAATTAATCTGTTATATCATTTATTTATCTTGACATGTTCTTATTATATTTCTTTTCCAACGAAAACTCGAATGTTTTTCCTTGTGTTTTAATACTGAAATCACGGCTTTAATTCGCGGGCGAAAATATAGCGTAAAGCAAGTATAAAGCTTATATTGAGACATCAAAAGCGTATAGAGTGATGAAAACGTAATCGAACTTTTTAAAAAACGATTGGAACATCGGAACATAAGAAAATAACGCTTATATACGCTTGTATGACGCTTCAAGAGATTTCCTATTTTCGACAGGGTTTAATTATACGAAATATATATTTTGATTATTTCAAATAACTTCAAGTGACTGCTTTAATTGAGCTGTTAAAGTGCAAATTCTTACAAAAATTACTTACAACAACCGATATCACTGTAGCCGTTTACAATTTTTATAACATTCTCTCACAGCGATTTTTCATGCGCGAGAAAATCCATTGGGGTTCATGCAATATTTATAACCAGATTGTTATCGTTGAAAAAAATAACGATGCCATTGACGTCAGGTATTACGCCCATAGAATATCAATAGATCTATTTCGACAAAATACTAGTTAATTCCCTCCATTTAGAACATTGAATCCGTAAATTCCCTCGTCGAATCATAACGGCAGTCAATGGAAAAAAAAGGAAAAATCACGAGAACCTTTCCAGACGAAAAGAAAAAAAGAAAAAAAAAATAGAAAAATCCGACGAGAGTGACATTGTGCTTGCAGGATATCCGTGATCTTCCGAGTGAAATCGGCGAAGGCCGTGAAAATAACGGACGCGAGCCTGCTGAAGCGGCTCGGCATCATCGTCCTGACGTTCAGCGTGTTCCTGAGCATAAGGACACTGGTCGCACCGCCCGTCGTGATCGTCGCGCGGACCGCCGACGATCTCAAAGCGTATCTCTGCCGAACTGACTGGTGGGACCACAGCTTCACTACTCGTGAGTAGTACATACCTACCGTGCGGACGGTGCGCGTTGGGCTACGCGTAAAAAAGAGATATCGACTCGCTTAATCCTTCGCTGCACGCTCGGTGCCTTCGATACCGCGGACTTCTGTAATCGCAAGCTGTATCGTAAGCTCCAATGAAATATGAGCGCACAGCAGAGCTACCGTACACATATATACGTGCGCAATACATATATATGGTATACAGGAAGTAGGCGGCATTGGATTAACTTTGCTTTTATGGAATGATCGATCTCTCGCGTACACGTAAGAATGCGATCGAAAGTTAGAGAGTTTCTGATGAATTAAACTCCAGTCTCGCTTTTCACCCCAAGCGCCTTCAGCGAGCGCGAGCGCGCGCTGGAAGTTTATTTATTGAAATATTTAATATAGAAAGTTGCGAGGCGAGTTACGCACGGAGATGGATGGCGCTCAAAATAAATAAGAATCCCGTCCCGAATTTGCGACGAGGAATCCTGTTTAAACGGGGATGGGGGACAAAAATCCGCGAAGCACCTCTGGGACTGTACCGCGGCGTAAATGAGGCGTGAAAGTGGGCATCCGTCTCCCGGGCGTATCCCTGGCTTCGCCATATCCATAAGTTCCTGTATTACACCTGGCAGGGCGCATTAGTCCGCATTACCCATCCACGCTGTCAGTTACGTGTGCCTCTGTCTACATCGTAAAATATTTACCGAGTCTCTATCGTGACGCTTCTCTCACTCTCTCTCTCTCTCTCTCTCTCTCTCTCTCTCGCTCTCGCTCTCGCTCTCGCGTCGGAAAATTGCTCTTGGCGGTATATCAAATTAATTTACATTAAATTAGAGGCATTTAACGATCGTATCGTTGTGTGCATGCCCGCGCAGTTAGTACGGCATCACGAAGGATTAGAGCGTATTAGAGATGCGATACACATATATAATATACGTAATGTGGAAAATCGTGCGCATGTGAACCATATTGATTTAGTAATGCTGCAGATGGCCGAACGCGATTTTAAATCAAGATGGATAGTGTAGGACGTAGCCGGCTTCGAGGGAGACCTCGCATTACAGTTAATTTGCATTCATCTGTCGTCAGTGAGCAACGCAAGCGGCATTACTTTTCTTATAACGGCTTCCAAAGAAACGCGGCTAGTCCGTAAATCTGACGCAAACACGCCATATCTCGAACGGCATTCTCACATAGTTTACAGAAGCCTCTTAATTCCTTAAATCCCTTGGAATTTTATACATTTCGAGAGTGGTTCGACTGTTTGCTGGAATGCATAATGCAAAGTTATCTGATTGCGTTATACCTGACGGTTCCCGAGAATTCTTCAATCTAGTAATTGTTCAAATCGTCTGATCTCAACTGCCTATCGATCCCACGGATTTGCAGAGTCGTAACTAGGACGCGAATTGGCATGCGAATTGGTTCGCTTCGACTTGTGCACACCCGTATGCACCCGAGAACCGGAAATGGAAAATACTCGAGCCGCACGTAACGCAAGTAACGTGCTAGCTACGACTCTGCGGGTCTTTGGGCAAAACATTAAGCCTGCTATTGAGACTAATGTGACTTGGAATTTCACGTGATTTCAGTCGAGGTGATGTTCCTCGTGTGGGGCATCCGGTTGTGCATCGTAGTAAGAAAGACTCCGTCGGAGTTTAATGAGAGCAGATTCATTTCAATGGCGATTTACAACGAATTTCTACTATCAGTCTTCCTCAACGTTTCAATGTAAGTTCGCGTTATACAAGACCTCCTTTTTTTCCCCCCATTCATTATTCGGAATGACCGATTACAGCTCATCCGGGAAGCTTCATTCGACGCGAGGCTTTGTCGCCTTCGTAATTATTCGTAACACGAGATCGCTCGAATCCGTTTTTCCGTGTGAACGATGAAAGAACTCTATCAAACGTTATATACTCCCGAGTTTACGGTTTGGCGATGCAGTAATGGGTTCTTTTTATATTTAAATCTAATTAAATTCCTCGGAATTTTATTTTTCAAGAATTTAACCGTGGAATGCATAATGCAAGTCAATTTAGAGCGACCCTTATTTTAAATGTAAATACTGTGTCGACGGTTTTTCAACGTATCCTACCTTAACTACAATTTAATGACAAGTTCCTTGACGAATTTATAATCAACTTTTTTCTAACAGCTCTTGATATTGTGATTTACTCAATTTTTATTTGCACATGCACTGAAAAAAAGTCTGGTTATAACTACCAAATGTATAGTGAAATAGTATCAATGAAATATTTTATTAATATAACCAAAAATAATTTTATATTACTAAATATTTAGTAAATATTATCAAATCTGGTATAAGTTACTAAACATTTAGTAAAATAAAATTGTTTTTGGTTATATTGATAAAATATTTCATTGAATACTATTTTACTATACATTTGGTAGTTATAACCAGATTTTTTTTTCAATGTGGTTACACGCCGTGATGACAAATTCTAAAACCGTAACGTAATTTTGCTTCTGTTACTCGTTTCTTCCTTGTTAAATCTTCCATCTAATTCTTATCGAGAAAGAAGGTAGCTGCATCAAACACATCTGTCATTAAAGCCTGATGCAATCAAGAATGTGGGGCAGCCCAATTTAAGGATGCAATTTGAATTCTCGGGATAGGGGAAACAAATAAAAATAACAAAAGATCTGGGACACAGTATAGCGGCCCGTTCTTACGTCACGATAGCACTTCGTGCGACTAACAGCTCTGAATAATTTCTTTTCCGTTGCTCCAGGTTGTTCCTGCAATCGCCGGCCAATCCGGATTTATTGTACATCATATTTTTCTGCCATACCCAGCTTACCGTCACATTGCTGCTTTGCCTGATATTCGGCAGTAAAGTAAGAAAAAAATATTATTTATAGATTTACTGTGTGACAATCATTAAGTTTTACGAGCGCATCGTTACTTTAATGTATCGATTATTTTTGACCAAAACTTTTACAATTTCGAATTCTATGTAGCGATTTGTTTAAATATTATAGTTATATGTATTTAATAATTTGCGAAGAACTTAAAGCGGATTTTAATAGCGAATACTTTGACAAATTTTAAATATATTTCCTTTTTTTTTTTTGAGATTTGCAAAAATCTGAAATATTGAAATATTAAATGGCACCCTCTCAAAAAGAATTTTTAATAACAAGACTAAAAATATTCTTGATGTACATAATCTTATTGCAACCTTACGCAGTATAAAAATATTAAGATAAGGTCTATAATTCTTATTCCCCTCCATCGATTTAAATAAGATTGATTTAACGTCTTGGGACAAGAGTAGTAGCAATAATAATGGTAATGGGAGTAAGTGAGACTATCAATCCTTATACGTCACCCAGATGTAAAGAGCTGCTCTGTGACTCCCGTTAAAGATTACGAATTTAAAAATCCGCATATATGTATACGGGATGCGTGGATTCGAACTCGCGACTTATCACTTACAAGCTCTCACACGGAGCCCTCATACGGTATCCCTGGGACAAGAGTAACACATGTAAACTTAAATTTATATATTCTTACATTTAGAATAAAAATTTGCTCGATGTTATAGCGCACAATGATTAATCGCTACGCAGTTCGGACAAGCGCTCTCTCGTAAAAAAAAAATTCGCATGCCATGCATTATAATCAGGGATGGAGAGTAACGCATTGTAACTGTTACCGTTACATTTTTTTTACTTTTTTTAACAATCGTTGATTTTTTTCTGTAACGGTAACGGTAACGAATTTAGTCGTTATATTTATTGTTACTTCAGTTTTCTATTATATCTATTCAATAAATCGCGAACACTGAGAGAAAAGCAAATATCAGCACCCGTAACAAATATTTGTAGGTATAGTCACAACAAATGTAATTGACAAAATCTTTTCTCTCAGTACACTGATCGCGCGTGAATCGCGTGATTGGATAGAAATATTCCGATACAGTAATATCTTGGACTGCATTCCTATATCGATATTGAATAATTTACATTGCATACTATAGATTTTCAGTATTGGCGTGATTATTGGAGTACATTCTTAATAATGACATTGATGTTTAAAAAAATGTTTAATCTAAATTCTTGTAAAAATGAGTACACTATAAAATAAATAAGTAAAAAAATTATTAAATAAGTTTAATATAAAGAAAAGCTTGTTTTATATACAGAATAATTAGAGTTTCAAGTTTTAATATTTATTATTACATTTAACATTGATTATCAAATAATATAACTTCAAAATCGAATGACTTACTATAGCATTACAAAAAAATAACAACTAGTTTTCTGTTTAAATAACGGTAGTTGTAACGCGTTACTTTTGTAAGGTAACCCTGATTATAATTAACGCATCTACGGAAAGGAATTTTTACCTAGGTAAAGCGAGTTCTTATGGGCCTTTACACTTTGAGACGAGGTATTTTTTACCATCTACGAAGAAAATTCCCTTGTAGACCTTTGTAATATTTTATCTTAAAAATTCTTCAAATTTCTTTTAAATCAATCTATTATTAAATCAAGAATATTATGAAATTCGCCACAAATTTTCATTGTCTAATCTAAATTTGTCTGAGAAAATTAATAGGACAAGCTCGTTTTAGGTTAAGATCATTTTATTCTAAATTAAGAATTTTTTATTTAAAAATAAAATATATCCTTCTTATACGATAATAATTATGATTGTCTCTAGATCCATCTATTTTATGATACATAGAAGAATAATAGCATCTAGATTAAACCAAGAAATTTTCTGTGGCTGCAGTTGTGAAGATAGTTCTAAAGAATTAATAAAAACCTGTTTTCGACATATTTTCGAGTAAACTTTATCTCTTGATTCGAAGTAATAAATTTGAGAATAGGACAATATTTGATCGAATGTAATTAATCTATAAATAGACCATTCTCTTCTTATGTTCGAGATTTATTGGGAAAAGCAAAATAGAAGTTGTGGTATTGTATAAAGCTAAAATTCAATCGGTACGAATGAGATTAAATCGCGCAATTTCCGTTTCGTTTTCTATTTGCGTCTCTCTCTCTCTCTCTCTCCCTCTCTCTTTGTAAGATTATTGTAAAGTCCTCCTACTAGCTTGAATAGAAACCCCAGTGCTGTGTAAGTTTGGTTGTTACATACGTCGCATTTAACGAAGGCTTACGTGGTATTCCGCGACGGAGGGAAGGAGGAGACGATCGGCAAACTTTGCGGCGCGACCGGCAAGTTCTTGGGGAAAAGCAGTCGTCCGCAGGGTACTAGTAACCAGACCAACTCGATATCGCTTCAGCAGGGTAATTTCGCCGAAGAAAGCGACTCTGTCACGGTAAGCACCTCGGTAAACCAGAGTAAACGAAATCGTCGGATACTCCGGTCTCTGCGGAGCACACCGGAAGCTGTGTGCTTCCTCTTACCTAAATATAATCCGTTCCTGATCTATCTTCGCAGCGAATTTAGATTGTATTGCTGTAATATTATCCTAATTCTGGTTATCGTAAAATCTCAAAGTTTCATGCAGGCTCTCGAAGTTTTAGAATCTTAATCCTCCAAGCTGTAAACTCTTTAAAACTTTAGAATTGATACCTTAGGCTATTCCAATCTTAGATTCTTGGAACTTCAAAATGTTTGAATTTTAAAATTTTACGAATCTTGGAATTTTGCAATTACGATGTCGTAAAATCTTTGCTACGTGAAATTTAGAAATGTTCGCACACTTTAGCATTTTAGAATATAGATAGGGGTGGTAACTTCTTTTCAGGAGGAATTCCGCCGTTTGCTCAACCAGTTAGAGGTCCTGAAGGAGAAGAACATATTATTAGGAAATCAGGAGCTATCCAGGAAGCTGGCAGCTATGCTGGACGCTTCGAATCGAGTTGAGGCTCAAGTATCCACTATTCAAGCCATCTCGACCAGCATCGTTCAATTGAATGATCTCAATAAATCGACGAAAGAAACTAATCTCGGAGCTTGTCAGGAAGAGGCTCGGGAAGGTAAGAAAGATACTTTATAAAAAAATATCTAAATTTTTTATGAAAGGTCAGGGATTGTGCAACGTTGTAGTCTCGTTTTTTCAAGATTAGCACTGTCGGAAATAAAATCTCGTCAATAAAAGTTGTGTATAAACTGAAGAAAAACATTTTATTTATATGTACACATTTGGAGCTCGGAGCTAGCAGTCAGTCGGAAATAAAATCAGAGGAATTTTTCCGGTTTAAAAATGGCACGGATTTAGGAATGATCGTAGCTCATGGAGACAAAAGATAAAATTAGAAAAAGTTGAAATTCTGACAAAAGCGGTATATATGGCCCGCATATTTCATTTATATTTAAAGTTGGAAATTAGGCGGGGTAAAAGGGAGGGGGCATGAACTGGGAAATTGTTCCTAATTCATCGGAACGCTGGAAAAAGGAAAATGAACGGCCTTATAAAACAAACTGCCCAGTAAAATTAAATTTACTGTGAAAACCGGAAGTCTAAACGAGATTTTTATTTATTTACTCTCTCTTTCTCTTTGTATCCGTTCAGAACGATCTATTAATTTTGCACCGCATTCCGTAGAGCCCTACGGGCAGATAATTCTATCTTTGTTTAGGAAACGGTTCTCGGGGCGAAAATCGATGTCGCGCGTGTATTGAGAAAAACGGGCTCGGGAGAAAGGATGTGCGGGATACGTCGAAGGATAATGAGACACCGGAGTCGAGAAAAATCGGGAAAGACATCGCCGTATCAACATCCTCGAAGCACGCTATTGAGGACGTCGGCAGGGAAGTGTATCACGGGAAGGATGGCAAGGATGGCAAGGAAGCCGATTTGAAGGACAAATCCAGGAGCAAATCCGGTCACGCTAGAACGCACGCCATAGTTATCAACCTCGATGACAAGAGCAGGTTTTCCGAGGAAGTTACCGTATAATGTGTTATCTTTAAGTGACAAATAAACGGTTAAAATAAACGCAGTTTTCCGACGTTTCTGTAATTGACGATCGTGAGTGAAATATTCTTCGTCTTCATGGAAAAAAAATTACGATTATCAATCGCAGACTTTCGAAAAAGTTGACGTTTCCCGACAACTATTAATTAGTATGGAATTCCATGAAATAAAATTAATGAAGAAATTTTTGCCCGTTATCGTTACGATAATAATGATAATTCATTCCATAAAAACACAATAAAAAATTCTCTAGTTCGTTCGAATTCATAAATTTATACCATGAATAATTTAAACCGACATCTTGAAAGAAGTTTTTCTGAATTAATAAGGTTGATTAATATCTCTCGATTGTCGAGCGTAATTAATAATTCCAATGACAAGTTGGAAATTTTTAATGTCGAAGAATGTCTCCGAAGATCGATTAGAATGATTTGCTGAAACAATGATTGATCTGAATGAAAGTTAATTAAACGACCGTTTAGTCATCGTGAATAATAATTGTTCACATGTTAACGAGAGAGTCGCGGTACATATCGATTTTTCATATTTCGGTGTATATCAAGTATCCGTGAAGTAACAAAAAAAAATTAAACCTTTAGATTAATCACGTCGTTTGGCATTTTCGAGCGAGACCGATCGCGATTCTAGTGCGTCATTAATGAACCGTTCATTAACCCTTAGGGAGTAATCCACCCTTTCCAGCAACAAATCGATCTCAGGCAACGGGCTTTCCAAGATCAAAATGTGCTTCGTCAGCGTGTTCGCGGATCACAAGATAGCCTGCACCTGTAATTATGTATTAATGTAAAAGCAAGTTAAAGGGATAAGGCTCATTAACCCTTTCTAGCTCCCAGATACTACACGGTGTTATTAAAATTATAAGATCGTTTTAATCAAGTTCTTAAGGAACGTGTTAAATATATGCATATATTTATGAATGTGTAATATAATATATCGTGTTATATAATTATAATATAATTATGTAGTGTAAAATAATACGAAATGTGCATTAAATCGTCACATGATGTTACATTATATTGTATTATATTTGTCAGCAGTATTGTATTATATTACAATTAAAGATTATGACTAAAAAAAAAGTATATACATATAAATGTAAGTATAAATTTATCTAGGGAAACAAATCTACGATGTAAAGATAATTTGGGCTTGAAAGGGTTAATAGAAACAATTTTTTATGCTAGCTTTCTTTTGCTAACAACCTTATACGCTGTGTGCAGATGTCGGTAATGAGTCGCTCAATAAATGTGCAAATATTTTAATTGTTACATATTTAAAACTCTCAATCCGTGGGAGAACGCTTGAGAGCTGTATTTTATATTATTCCTAAATGCTCAAGTCGATTGAAGTTAGATAATTGCTTGCTTCTTGAAACTTTAAGCTTTATTTGTTGAAGTTCTTTAATTTCGAATCATCAATCTTTTTCATTAATTTTTTTAATGAATATTTTATATCTCGTTTATTATTTTCTACATATGAAAATTCTTTATTAAACAACTATAAGTATCTCGTTTTGTTTTTATCCGATAACAATTTATATAAACAGTGCAGAAATACTTCATGTACTTGTACATTGCTCACTTTGACGTGAATATTACTTTAATAATTACCATCGTTAACCGTGTAGCTTACTGTATAGTTTAAGTGAACGCGTTGTATTGTAAATAATGAAATGCATAATTAATCAATTAATAAAGACGAGATGAATGAAGTTCAAGTCTGAAGAACGATTTTGCATTTCACAAAATAATAATCTTATGCTTTGAACGCAACCAACCAATCGTTAAAAGGTAAGTAAAGACATTTCCAAGATCGCGTAATTATTAACGTCAAATTTCTGGAAAGCTTAAGCTTTATTATTCTATGAATAATTATTCATTGAAAGTAATATTATAATTAATATTTATTCCTGGAAGTCGGTTTCTCTTCCTCTCTCTTTCTCTTTTCGTAATGATATTTGTGGGAAAATAGTTTTTTAATCCGCTCGAAGCTTCTCCGAAATCCAGCTTATTAAGCTAACAGCTCGTTATATGAGACTCTTGTGGAAATCTCAGGATTAAGACTCAGGGTTAATCCTCCACAGCTCGTTTTTTGACGATCGCGATTAAATCTGTTTCTCAACTCGTTAAATTAAGCGTCGGTTACAGAAAGAGTCGGGTTAGTAAAGATGTCTCAATCAGACAATCTCGTGCGAAAGACGCAAATTGAGGGAGATCCAAGGCGGATCTGCCTGCCGTTCGCTTAATGAAACTTGCAGCAGAGGTTTCCTCGGCAGCAGAGTCCGGATTGTTACGAGAAGCAACGTCTTCGCACTTCATACATACTAATACGGCACGTATTCGAGACTCTCGATAATCCAATGTTCAACCGCTACTTTCTCCTTTATCATTCCGTCCCGTAGCCCCCATCTCCAATGAAGGATTCCGAGGTGCCCTCGACTCGGCTTGATCGCTTGCCAGCGCGAAAGAAGGAAGAGGAAACGGCGGGAAGAAACTTCGCGAGAGGACATGGGGAGGGAGGAAGGGGCTATTCCTTCCCTCCGTTACTTCCGGCAGAGCTACAGCCGATTACGCCAGGCTGGCTCCTGCCCACTCCGTCGTCGTCCGGACGGTGTTTTACGAACCTACTTCTATACAACGGATGTACCAATCCTGTCCCAATTGCCCCCCTCCCGATAAAAAAAGAAGATGTTGATACGTGCCCTGCACGATACATCGGGATTACAGCGACTACAACGACGACGAAAGCTCGGTTGTAGTTCCGTATTGATTTTCATGTAAGAATACGCGGATATCGTCAGCTCGTTGAATTATCGAGTGCCCGGCACGGAAGAAGAACCTCTTGAAGCTCGTTTCCGTGAGACCTCTCTAGAAATGATTCAGCCAGCCAGAATTAGTCATTTGATTAGCCCTTTGCCGCGCGTGAAACGGAAGCGTCGACGAATGTGCCTCTACCGCCTACAACGGTACAGAAAGATGGATTAGAACGTTCGATTCGAGAATGTCGGTCGGATAGGCTTATAGCTCACAGCGGAACAAAGTTTCGATGAGTTCAAGCCGAGTCCTAAACTTAGTCCTTAAATCGATTTTGGTTTTAACTCGATTAACGTGAGAATCTGGTATAAAATATAAGGTTGGGAACGTTTCTTTAAAAAAAGGTAATGCGTTGCTTTTTGTAAAGAGTATCTCGTTACCGTTACATTGAAGGTAACTATTCGTTACTTTTTTGTAATACTAAAGTAAAATATTGGATTTTTAAGATTAGATTTTATATTAATTAAAAATCCACATTAAAACTTAAAATTCTATACTATATAACAAATTCTTTACATATATTAAATTTATCTAATAATTCTTCTAAATTTTTTTATTAATATCTTTATTTTTTAGTACACTTATCTTTATAGAAATTTAGATTGCAATTTACAAACACGCAAATTTTATTGACAATCTTTAATAAATACTGTTTTTAAAATATAAACAATATCCTAATATGATCGGAAGTGTATCAACACATTTAAATAACGAGATAAGCTATACCGGTCGAATAATTATTGAGCACGAAAATTTGCTTTCGACCGGTATAGACTACCGTTATTAATAAATTTTAATATTCAGTGCTAGTACTAAAAACCTATAATTCACGTTACATATACCATAGAATTTCAGAATTGACAATAATGATAATGTCAGAATGCAATTTAAAATATGAAGTACAAATTATTTTTTAATATTTAATTTAATTTAAATAAAAAATAAATAAAATTTATAATAGCATTTATATTGCACGCAAAAAACCATTGATCTGACACATTGATTGTATTTGCGCATTGAAGAGATGTGCAAATTTATTGAATAGGCACGAAGATAATAGAGAACTAAAGTAACGATGAAAGTAATGAATTCATTGCCGTTAAATAAAAATGTAACGATATGGTACCATCATCATTATAGACAGAGAAAAGTAACGATTGTTACCAGGGTTGGATACTATTAACTAGTTAAAAATTAATAACTTTTAATTGAACTTAGTTGATTTTAAATTATTTAATTTTTAACTTTAATTAATCATTTTTAAAATACATAAAATTTAATTTATCAACTTTTTCCTAAATTAAAAATTATCTATGTAAAAAAACAATTATAAAAGAAAAAATATATTTCCACGTAAAAAATAATATTTCTTTGATTTTCTCATACATTTAATTTATAAATAAAATATTTATTTGATCCATATTATAATTGTTTTGAAAAATCTAACTTTAAAAAATTATAACTCTAATTTAATATAATGCTTATCAAAATTAACTTTTAATTTATAACGTAATTTAATCTTAACTTTTAACTAAGTTAGCTTTTTGTTCATATAACTTTTAATGCAACTAAATAAATTTTATAAGCTATTAAGTTTAACTTAGTTTAATTAAAAGAGAATATTAATTTACTTATTCATCGCTGGTTGTTACTAAAAAAAACATAACAGCATTACAAAAATGCGTATTTTCGTAATTTTAAAAATATATTGTAGTAAATTGTTATTACTCATACTACTTTTAAAAAGATATTATTTCTTGATTTTGTTTTAGCTGCGGTTAACCAAATCTTCATAGACCAAAGTATATTTTGCAGATTGTCTGCTATAATCTTTGCTTCTTTTTCAAATATGGATTTCAATCTTTACTTTTATCTATAGGTGATACAATTGATTTCATCATTTTATTTGAATTATTCATGCTTAAATTATATAACTACAATCTCAAATTTAATTTTATTATTTAATTTCATATTTAATATTAAAATTGAAAATATGTAAATGAATATTAATTTTATAATATAATAATGTGTATAAAGAAAGAAATGAATATTAATTGCTATCTTTAAAATTATCCAAATATTTTCCAGGCAAATTTGCAAACAGTTTTAGGAAGCTAAAGCTAATATTTCCACAAACTCAAATTGCCAATCTCCAAATTTTCTCAGTGGTTGGTTTCCAATATTTCTCTTTGGATTAAAAAAATATTCGACACAAAAGTTAGAAAGAAATTGCTGAACGGAATTGTGATTGAAAAAAATGTGATACATCTCTAAAATAAAACATGAAGCAAAAAAGAATTTTAATATAAATATAAATATAAAAAATTCAACGTTTTGAATTTCCTATTAGAGAGAAACAGATGTACGTCGAAAAAACAAAAAGAAAAAGAATTTTGAGGAAATTGTAAAATTATACATTCTCAAAGATTATGCAAATTTTGAGTTTTGCATATCGCATATTATTATCAGTTCTCACACTAATTCACTTGGATTAATAAGATCAATAAGATTAGAAAGGAAGAAGAAGGAAGTTTAAGAGGAATTAATTTTATGGATCAAGAATGAATAATTTCGCGAAATGTGAATGCTCATCGATTCTTCCAGTAGATGCACTGAAATGAATATGAATGAGTAAGAAGGATAATTGCGAGGCCCGTTTGGCGATCTCAAGGCTGAATTCCCTCGTCATTCTGCAAATTGACGTACCCTCATCGATTCCCTCAAATACCTCTATCTCCAGCGGGATGTCAACTATGCGAATTACACCGGAGTTTGCGGACGGCCGCGCACGTTCCGCGTCCTTCTGCCGGCACGAGTTCCGGTTAGTTCCAACGCGATTTGATTATCATTCCGCCCCGAAAGCGACGACGGCGATAAGCTTCGTCGCAAACGTACACGCGCGCGAACGAGGAATTTCCACGGATTTTCCTCCGGAAAGCAGGACCGGAGAGCTCGGGGAGGGAGAGAAGGATTGCATTACGAGCGGATTGCCGGTCGATGAGGGAAAGGGGGCTTTCATATCCCGGCTTTGGCCGTAGTCTGATATTGATACGCGAGCGAGCGAGCGATCGTCGTCGTCGACGCGCGAACGTAGCACGCGCGCGGTAATGCCGGCGGATCGACGGGATTCGTGAAGCCGCGCGATATCGCAATGCGGCGCTTTGAAGTCGAGAAGCGGCCGGAGCGGAGTGCGCTCAGCCCTTCCGCAGCGATACCGCGTCTGAATAGGGGACGTAAACACGCAAATTCTGATATCCCTCTCCAAGGACGAGCTGAGCCCGGAACGGGGCAAGAGTTTCAAGATGACTCTTCCTCAAATGCTACGGACTCCGCGCGGAGAACAATGCTTTTCGCACTAGAGAGTTAAAGAACTTGAAAAGTCGATATCTTCAGAAATGACAAGTGTTGAAGAAAGAGTGCGACTCAAAAATACAATAAAACTTATACACGAGTCCTGAAATTAGAAACTCGCAGTGTATAAAAATATTAAAAATAGAAAGAGAGCTTATTTAATAAATGCTTGTTAATAGAGAAAAGGATTGTGGAATACCATTTTGTTTCTTAACAATAATTCATTGTCAGTAAATATTAACACGACACAATTCTAACTAATGCCAGTTTATTAGCCATAGAGTTCTACCAATCAACCTATAGGGAGAAGTTCATTGGGTATATGTATAGTACGAATGTAATTTACGATTTACTGAACAGAGAAAAAAGGATGCGTTTGTGGAAGAACTGGGGGATCGTGGAATATTAACAACTAATGTCATAAAAGGCACTTTAATATATTTATAAAAAAACATAAATTAATGATCTCTCTCTCTCTCTCTTTTGCAGATATTATTTATTAAATTTTACATACAAATAAATGTCACAAAACAAGGTTTTACGGATGTTTTATAAAATAATTGTATTAAAAAAATAATTAATTTTTTAAATAATTTTTTGGCTTAAAAAATATTTTGAATAAAATTTAAAACTTTTTAAAGTAATTTCTTTGATTCTCTCTCTAATAAACATTATACAACGTCTATAATGAGATTATAAAGTCACAAAAGAGATGCACATGGTGGATGACTCCTACATATAATGACTTTACCGAATTCATACACACATTGTGACACATTAAATTCAATAATATTTAAAATTCACACTCAAGGCTTTCAAGTTAGACTAAAATTAAAAAATTAATATGTAACATGTTTCTCAAAATTACGTAGAAAGTATACACTTGTATAAATTTTTGCTACCTGCAAAACTGAAATTCAGCTATTATAAAAACGCAGCGAACACTAATGATAGTAATGATCAGTAACTACCCTAATGATTAAATAAACTGTAACGAAGTAATTTTAACGGTAGCTCTTAGAATTAAACGCGAATTATATGAGATGTAATGTTTCACCACCCTAGATATATTCTACGACCGCCGTTCTTCCTCTATTATTATTATTAATTATTAATTATCACACACACAATATTTAGTATCGTGAGATTATTATATTGTTTAACTTATAACTGTGTTTCAAGATCAAAAATTTATTCGGTAGTTTGATAAACTTGAAAGATCTATGTATATAAAATCACACAAGAAATATTAGCACAAAATGATTTATCTATGTGATAAATAATATTCATCTTCAATTAGTTGTTTTCACATATCGATCTATATTCTCCTATTATTATTTAATTTTTTCGGCGGCTGATTTCACATATTAGAAATAAAGTTTATAGACAATACAGAAAATCTTTCGTAATTTTATACATCTCACAAGGAAAGATCCCGAGGTGTCCCCCTCCGATCTTGACAAGCTTTTAATATGTTATTGTACAGATAAAAATAAGGGACACGTATTTTTTTATACGTGCTCGTTTTCATGTTTAGGGGGTGAAACACCCTTCTGTTTTTTTCTTTCGAAGCATATATCGTCAAAACTATAAGA